>ML302768.1:0-25152 GCA_005239505.1 Nicotiana paniculata | reverse complement strand
TGTACCTCATGTTTGGCACAATTGTCAACTAGGATATGTATGTTTGGCAGTGGAAAATTATCTTTGGGACTTGCTTTATTCAGATCTCGGTAGTCGACACATACTCGGACCATACCGTCCTTTTTAGGCACCGGAACCACATTGGCCAGCCAGGTGGTGTATTGGACCACTCGGATTACTCTAGCCTTCAGTTTTTTAGCGACCTGTTCTTTGATCTTGTCACTCATGTCTATTTGAAATTTCCTCTGTTTTTGTTGGACAGGGACAGGTGGATGACCGGGGTATGTTGGCAGCTTGTGTACCACCAAGTCCATACTTAGTCCGGGCATGTCGTCGTAGGACCAAGCAAATATGTCTTTGAATTCAAATAGGATTTGAATCAAGGCGTCTCTAGTCTTTTCATCCGTGTGGACGCTTATCATGGTTTCTTGAATCTCTTCTTCATTGCCCAAGTTAACGGGTTCCGTTTTGTTTAAGTTTGGCTTAGGCTTATTCTCGAACTATTCCAATTCTCGATTTATTTTCCTAAAAGCCTCTTCTTCATCATATTCCAGTTCTTGATTCATTATTTCGAGGTTAGACGGCGTATTAAGATCAGAGCATGAGGTCCGCAAGCATGTCATGTTTTTTAAAGCCACATTATTAGGACTGAAAAATAAGAAAAGTAAACAAAAATCAGAAAGAATAATAGACGATGAAATTTTGATTTCATTTCATTGAGTATGAACATAGAAGGGTTTACATCAGAATTTAAAGGCAAGAATTTAAAAAAAAAACTTGAGTTACACCCTGAAATAACTCATAGTGCAGAAAGGATGGCAAAAGCTGAACTACCATGACTCCCGCCTGACGGGGAATGGAGTAGACTTCTAGTTTTGCAACTTGGCGTCAGGTCCCATATACTGCACTTCGGTAGTGCTGGAGCCTTCTCCTGGTTGGACCATATGGGCCTCATACAACATCTGCCTCATTGCTCCGCATATTTCTTCTATTTCTTCGGCTGTGAAAGCCTCTTCCTCTTCCTCCATGTATTTTGACTTGACAAATGATGCGGTGATGTGCGGGATCGGCTGAGGCAATACCCAACCATTTTTCTTACGTTGGTCAGCCCATTGTTCATCGTCGGGAGTAACTTGAAACCCTATGCCAAAAAACTTTTTATTGGTAGGCAAAGTGACGTGTTCTTTAATGCCTTGCAAGGACACCCCAAGCCCTTTTCCAGGTGTGTATCCATGTTTAATCATGTCGTTGGCGACCGTAATTGACACGTTTGATAGGAAGGGTTGAGGGCACGAGGTTCCTTCCTCATGCTGGTCCGCAACCACAATCTCGAAAGCCTGGTAGACTATATGCTCATTGCCCTCTCTTGCTTCCAGGCAGGGGGCTGATAGGTCCCTGTAAATAGACTGCTCGTCTTCCCCATGGACCACGATTTCCTGGTCCTCATATTCGAACTTAACCATCTGGTGGAGAGTAGATGGCACTGCCCCTGCCGCATGGATCCAAGGCCTTCCCAGGAGATAATTGTAGGAAGTATCAATATCCATGACCTGGAATGTCACTTCAAAATCTATAGGACCGATTGTCAAGACCAAATCAATTTCCCCGATCGTGTCTCTCTTGATACCATCGAATGCACGAACGCACACATTGTTGGGCCTGATTCTCTCAGTCCCGATCTCAATTCTTTGTAGGGTCGATAGAGGGCAAATTTCAACCCCAGATCCACCGTCCATCATAACCCTTTTCACATAGTAACCTTCACATTTAACAGTTAGGTGGAGAGCTTTGTTGTGGGTAGCCCCTTCCGAGGGCAAGTCAGTCTTGCTAAATGAGATCCGGTTGACTTCAAAAAATTGTTCTGCCATTCTTTCCATTTGCTCAACTGTGGTGTTGGCCGAAACGTATGCTTCGATAAGGGTTTTGATCAGGATTTTATGATGCTCGTTTGAATTTACCAGCAAGGATAGAAGTGAGACCTAAGTGGGGGACTTCTGAGCTCCTCGATTATGGCGTATTCAGTGATTTTCATATTCTTGAAGAATTCTTCTGCCTCTCTGGCACTGATCGTACTTTTAGGCGAAAAGCGTTTCAGCTTGCTTTTGTTTAGTTCTTCCAGGTCGCGGTATTTCTCTGATGAGTTTATATCGCCTGTTTCCCCAGTAATCTCTTTCCCTTTGTACATCACCACCGTCCTGTGGTAATTCCAGGGGACGACAGTAGTATTATTCATGGGAGTTTACGACGCGCGGCTAAACCATGGGCTCATTCAGCCTTGGTGAAATTATTTTCCCCCGCGCCACATACGTCCCTTTCGGCACGTACATTTTTGGGCCATTCATTATTGTCTTGTTGAATTGTAACCTTCTGGGAGGGCTCAACACACTTTGTTCCTTCCTATGTACCTTGGGGATGTAAAGGACAACGTCTTTAGAGGGTCCCCTATTTGTTTCAGTCCCAGCCTTTTTCGTGACCTGGGGGACGAGGTTACTCTTCTTCATCTCCTTGACAGGTTTGGGTGCCGCCTTGGGTTTTCTTTCCACATCTGTGATGACGATGATGGCCTTTGGAGCTGGATTGAAATCCTGGTCCTCGTAAATCATGTCGATGATGGGCCCATGATTGTGAGTGGGCAGTGGATTGTTCGTCATATTGGGAGCTTCTTCGTCCCTTAACACCACATTCTTTTGTTCTATAAGGCTTTCTCTGGCCCTTTTGAGGGTCCAACACTCCTCCGTGTCATGCCCTCTTGCTCCGGAATGGTAGGAACAATTGGTTCCCGGCTTGTATGATGCTGATGTTGGGTTTTGCCTGGTCAGAGGTACGGGTTTTAGAAGCCCCATCTGGACTAATTTTGGGAAAGGGCTTGAATACGGCTCCCCGATAGGAGTGAAGTTGGGTTTCCTTGGTGGTTCATGGGGGTAGGTGTTGTACGGGTAGTTTCAGGGAGGGCGTGGATTATATGGAGTTGGGGGAGGATGGTTGTTTCTCGGAGGTGGAGCTCTATTCTGATTGTATTGTTGTTGCAGCCTGGGATGTGGTTGAGCGTTCATTACCGCATGGGGAAGATATGGCGTAGCATAAGCTGCATCTTGGTGAGGATAGTAATGTTGGGAAGCTTTGGGAAACGAGCGTGGGTATTGTCGAGGCTTCCTGACATCGGAAACCATCATGGCCCCTTATTATTTCTTTTTTCTGTTGGCTGCACTCCCATATCTGCTTTGGATGGCCTGGAAGGTTGCTCTTATGGCAGATTGGCTCAGGATACGACAAGTTTTTAGACCATTCTCCACAATTTATCCAATTTTGATTGCTTCCGCAAATGGTTTGCCCATGGCGGACATCATATTTTGGAAGTAATCAGCTTCCTGTGCTTATAGAAAGACGCTGACCATTTCAACCTCATCCATCGGAGGTTTGACCCTGGAGACCTGCTCGCGCCATTTCATGGCGTACTCTCTGAAATTCTCTATGGGTTTATTCTTGAGATTGGATAGTGAGTTCCTATCGGGAGTGATGTCCACATTGTATTGGAATTGCCGGACAAAGTCCCATGCCAGGTCATCCCATATGTGCCCAGGGGATATATCCTGGTCCATGTACCATTTTGATGCAATTCCCGTCAAGCTTTCTCCAAAATATGCCATGAGAAGTTCCTCTTCCCACCTGCTCCCCGGAGCTGGTTACAATACCTATTCAGATGAGCTATGGGGTCCCCATGTCCGTCATATTTTTTTAACTTGGGGGTTTTAAACCCAAGAGGCAAGTGGACGTGTGGGAACATGCACAAATCTGCATAGGAGACGCTTTTCTGCCCGCTCAGCCCCTGTATATTCTTGAGGCTCTGTTCAATACTCTTCATTTTCTGAGTTATTTCTTCATGCTCGAGGCTTTTCTTATCTTGTCCCAAAGTGGCCTCAAGCTGAGGTTGTTGGGGATATGCATTGGGAGTAATATGAGTGGTATCCAGATGGACGGACGGTGTTTGGAATGTGAATGCTGGCGGCTCGAAACTTGGTCCAGCGATAGTCGGCGGAGCCGTGGCAGAGATTGGTGGCGTCATGAAGACACACCGGAAAATAGGGCCTGGGGGCGAACCTCAGAAGGACTCCCGGCACAATGAGCCGACATAGTTGGATATCCAAACGGCATGGCTGGGTAGCTTATGGGGATATTGGATGTCCCGCCTGCCCTGGGAATTATCTCTGGGAAACCCGGGATGGTACTGGGTGGTTCCCTACCATTGGACCATGCGTCCCACATTTCCAGCATCGTCAACACAGAGTCTTGTTCTCTTCAGCCGTTGCTGTCTCAAATGTTGGGATGGCTGGATTTAGGTCTTCCACGGAAGAGTTGACGATGGGCAAGTGACTTTCAGACGTCATTTCTATGCTCCCTTTTGATCTAGTGAAGTAAGGATGGGAAGCCAGGTTACCGCAAAAAGAACCACCTAAAAATACCTTTTAGATCGAACCAACAAAAATGTTAGTTTGAAACATTTATCACATAGGCAATTGCACGTTTGGGGTATGCAACGCATCCGAGCAATTTAAATGCTTTTCTATATGTTTTTGTAACAGTTGTGTACTTCATCCCGACTTTATTTCTCGGCTTTTCCTTTTTATCATTCATGCCCTTCTTCTGTTATGGTTTCTACTCTTTTATTCCTTGCTCTGTTTCTTTTCTTATGGTTATGATCGAATCCTATATGGACTGCCTACGTATCACGGCGCCACGTGAATCAGATCATCACGTATTTCATGCGACAAAACCAAAGGACAGAAATACATATTTTTTCTAAAAGCTTCATTCTAAAATTTTCATTCATTAAATAAAACACTTCTGATTACAGAAAACTTGTAGCCCACTTTCGGAATTTCAAAGTTTGCAAAACAGACTCGACACATATTTGATAAAAATTACCGTGGACTCAGACATGACTACAACTAGAAAAATGAAATACAGACTCGTAAAACATCAAAAATACAACAGTGCTTCCGTTGCTCCAGGGGCCGGTGGGGCATCATTCGGCCTTGCCACGGGCCTGCGTGCTATGTCTTGCTGGAGGCGGTAAAGGTCGTCCATTATCTTGTGGACGAAGATCATAACCGCTGAGAAGAAGGTGGTCCAAGTCATATCTTCGCATTCCCGGAATTTGGTGACAATGTAGTCAGCCATCTCTTGGACCCTTCGCTTGATGATACCTTTTTCTTGAAGTAGGCGCCCGATTTGCTGGGATATCTTCTCTAAAGTCTGGGCGTCTTTGTGACTCTGCTCTTTCCATTGTTGCAACTCTTTTTCCAACTGAGCCATCATGGCATATCACTGTTCCCTCTCTGTCTTAAATCTTTTTGCCTGTTTGGCTATTTCATTCTCGAGGATGGCCAGCTTTTCCTTCAAGCCTATGACTTCTTGGTCATATTTCCTTTTTAGTCTCTGGACAAGCTCTGTTCTTTTTTCTGCACTTCTTGTTAATCTTACCCGAACTCCGACCAGTTCTTCCTCAGCTTTGTCTAGATAATTCCCACAGCTGCACACTTTATGCCTCAGACTATTGATAAGCCTTTCATCAGTTCTGCTTCTCTCTGGGTTCTCAGTAGTTGTTTTTAATTCCTGTATCTGGTCTCGGAGAACTTCATTTTCTTGGGTTAACCTATTTTTCTCCCCTTCAATTGTGGCAGTATGTAGAATGTTTTCAAATTTGATCTCCCTGACTTGGGCTTCCAACTTGCTTATGGTAGCTTGGTAGCTGTTTTCCTTTTCTAACCAAGCCCAATGCTCTTGTGTTTGCTCGGTGAATTGTTGCACGTGGGGTCTCTTTGCGGGTCGTTCTTCCTCTTGATGCTCCCTGCCTCTTATGCCATACCAAGAAGTGTAGGTGGGCTCCACTTTCGCTTTAGATAAATCTCTCACCCGAGTTTGAGGTTCTAAAAACCTGCACTCATTCCAGATTTGACGGACCATGCCTTCAGGAAATGCAGCTCTCGGGCATAACTCAATGGCTTGTTGGCTTAAGTCCTCGTCATGGGGAACACCCTGTTTTCTCCCCAACTGGCGTAAGCCCGGTGTGGAGCATATGGCTGAATGCTTCACAGGCCCATTAACAGGAGATAGCAAACGTCAGCAGACATATTGATAACCTCGCCGAAAGGGAGCCACCCGAACGTCCACTCGATTTGGTCGGCAGTCAATGAACTCCAGTATGAGTGCCAGGCTTCCGTGCCCTCAGGAAATTTGTGGCCCTTTACATGAGTACCATGTTCCTCGATGCAATTCAAACCGGTTAAGCCGTAGTTCATGAATCCTGGGCGGTGATAGAGGTGCTCGATCAACCAAATTTGTAGAAGCAGGTTTCACCTCTCAAAGAACTTTCCCCCAAATTGGCAAACTGTCAGAGCACGGTAAATCTCGGCTAAGACCATCGGTATAAGTGTGCCATTGGATTTTTTCGTCATGAAATCTACCGTTCCCACAAGCCCGATATCTATGCATCCGTCACTTCTTGGGCAAATCAAGGTGCCCAAGAATGCTACCACAAAAGCTAGCCCCCGGCGGGCTTCCCATTTAGCCCGATCTTTGTGAGTTAGACCAGTGTTGTCAGCCTCATAACCTCGGGGATCTCCATAACGTTTGTAAAGAAAATAGAAAGTGCAGAAACCTTCGGACAGGTGTGGGTCTTGGAAGTCCAGACTAATGTTCAACAGATCCAAAAACTTATGTGGAGTCACCGCCCTGGGTGCCACTAGGTACCGACTTCTAAGATTGTCATTGAGACCAGCATACCCTGCTATTTCCTCTAGCGTGGGCGTCAATTCAAAGTCTGAAAAGTGGAACACGTTGTGGGCGGGATCCCAAAATGGTACTAGAGCCTCGACGATGTCCAACCTCGGCTTGATTTTTAGAAGACCAGTAAGTCCCCCTAAAGATTTCATAACAGACTTTCTACTAGCTTCCCCCAAGTCGCTCCCCCACATATGGGGTCCTAGAGGGATTTCCTCGACTGCCCTGAAGGGAATGTTTTCAACTGTATTCATCCTGCACATTCGTTTTTTTGATTAAAACCACAAAAAATTTTGAAAAGTGTTATTTTTGCAAATGGACTATCTTTGCGAATACGGCCCTTCAATACTTCGGGTAGGAAGTTTTTTAAGGTTGTGTTTGCAAATTGGATCGAATTTTAAAGACAAACCGCAGGTGCCCACTTTTGCAAAAACGGCCTTCCGGTGCCCCACTTGGGCAATCAGGTTATAATGGCGTCGCCTGATATTATTTAGGGCTATATCCTTTGATTTTGAAAAATAGAGTTGGACCCGATGAGGGTTGCCTACGTATCCCACACCGGTGAGAATCAAACAATGCGTAGTTCGGAAAAAATCTTGACTGATTAAAAATATGTACCTACTCATTTAATTTTGAAATATTATTTTTCAGAAATTTTGGTAGGGTTTCGGGATAAATACGGGATTTTCAAAACAAGGTGAATTTTCTATCCTACCTCACTCTTGGTTTTTCTGTTCATTTTTTTTAATTTTAGCCGATCAATACACAAGCTGAAACAAATAAATGCATACGTAGCAGGTAAGATGCATCAGGGTAGTCTTTTATTTTTCGGTACACCTGTCCTAGATGGACTCAACCCCTGTGTTGAGTCCCTAAGTCAAATGCACGTGATGCAAATAATCGTTCCTACTAGGGATCCGGCATGAGGCTATGTTATACTAAGTTTAAATCCTGGGGTTTTGTTCTAGACCAGGCTTACCCGAGCGGACAGCTCGAGCCGAGAGGGGGGGGGGCAGCGTACCANGCACAGTTTATATCCAATTCAGATAATATCAAAGTGGTAAAAAATGGAATTTAGCACATTAGGTTTAAACATGTAAAAATCAGGTAATTATGAAAGCCAAATATAACAACTATTCTAAGCTCGAATTCTTGAACCCTGAACCAGAGATTCTGGGTTTGATCCCCAGTAGAGTCGCCAGAGCTGTCACACCTCCTTTTTCTTCCGGTATGGGTGGGATAAGGGAGTTTTTCCAATTAAAGTGACATTATTCGATTTTGGGATTATTTATTAATGTCAGAGTTTCCACCCGGATTTTTACGGTGTTCCGGGACACCATTTTATTTTAAAATCCCAAACCGAGGAAATTTTGACTCTGTTTTAAATTGTCTGCGAACTAGAAATCCGAATAAGGAATTCTGTTAACCCGGGAGAAGGAGTTAGGCCTTCCCGAATTTCGTGGTTCTAGCACGGTCACTTAACTATTAATATTTTGCCTAATTATCTAATTATTTACATATTTTAAACCTATTGTGCTTTTTAGCCTTTTTTTCACTATTAAAACGCTTTTGATATTTATGGATTTATCTTGAAATAAGTCACGATGTCGTGCACTTATTTGTTTTTGAACACATTATAACTACGCCACATGAAATGCACCCGTAATTACAACATGTAATTTTTATTATAGTTTGAAGTTGAAGACGGGGACATAAGTTGTCGCACCCGCGTGTAGATTACGTAGTCAAGACGACGGTTTCATAATGCCCATTTATGGCGATGTTCGAGTTTTCTATTTTTGAAAGAGCGTTTTAGTTTTAAGATCGATTAGGACGTTTATGCATTTATCTTAGACAATTCACGATGGCCTGCACTTGTTGTTTTGAACACATGGCAAACACGTCACATGAAATGCACCCGTGATTGCCATATGCGTTTTTATTTAGTTGTTCGGAGTTGAGGGTCGGGGGCATGAGTTGCCACTCCCGAGTGTAGGTTACGGTAGTTTCGGAATAATATCGATTCTTTATAATATTTCAAACTAAAGGTATGGTTTTACCTAAAGGATTGCCTAGAAGTGAATTTCATTAATCTAAAGATAGCATGTTTCGGGCTATGACCATATTTTAGCCCCGAATTGTTTCCACTCTTTTGACCAACCCTAATTGTGGCTAGTTCCTAGGACAGGTAGTTTAGACAATTTAGCCGAGCATGAATAATCAAGGAGACTAGCAGGAATAGCTACCCAGCAACTGTAATGTAAAAATCAGAATCAGATTTGGATAATTACTATCTTTTTGACCCCTAGACAATGCTGTTTTGAAACGTAATATTCACGTATAAAAAAATTTCCACATGTTTGAGATAAGTTACGCAAATTGAAACGCCAAATGAGAAGGGGTTTTCAAATTCTAATTAAGTATTGATCATTGTATTCCGTATTACAGGGATATTAATAGAAAAAAAAAACAAGACATGAATGTTTATAGTTACAGAAAAATTATGTTTAACTTCCTGGGCTATCACGTTAATAAGAAGAAATGACAACTTGAGGATTGAAATCATAATGTCCAGTCCAATTTATTACAACATCAAAATAAATGTGTACATGGTCTAATAAACTTTACTGTTACATCACTTGTACTATGAAAGAGATTTTCTAACAGAATACTAAGAATTAATTAATTAGAAGCTAATGGTTGCCTCTATGTGGACCTGCTGTTACCATTGAGCCTCGAACAAGACTGAGCTCTTATGCATCAGTAGAGAATGGATCTGCCCATTAGGGAAGGTTCATGTCCGATTCTCTGGATGCTATTTTAAAACTAGACAATCACTTATAAACATTTGAGCACTTTTAATTGGGATAAACCGGACCACTGGATCAGATTCATATTTATTAGCGCTGTTTTATACTAATAACGTCTATTACAGCTCTAAGAAAAATAAAAAAACTACTCATGAGCTAAATAAGATCTCGAAATTACCGCTTTAGCTAGACATCTCTTTGGTTAATCTTAATATCAGCACCTGTAAACCTCCAACCAAAGGATTTTATGTATCATTATGGAAGGAATTTTGACCATGAAAAGGTCAGATGCGCTTTACCCTTGATACAGTTTCAAACACTACTGAACATAGTTCTTTATTCATTTGGGATGAATGTGACCATGGAGAGGATTCAGATTTAAATCCACTGAGGCTATTTTGTTGAGACCATTGATAGTCATCCTCATTCAAGCTAACTTTTAATCAAGTCTTTTGACCGCTCTTGGCACTTTGAGGAGTGAATCCGACTATTTTGTGATTTCGGATTCGCTTCCTTAAGGATCCTCCTAATTACACACTTATATCCTTTGAAGGATAATTTTCAACAAGCTAAACTATTGTTTATGCACTACCATGGGGTGAATTTGACTATTAGGAAGTCAGATTCATCTACCCTAGTGCTAACTTAACATAATTCCAAACCATATAGAGACTTGCTTATTTAGGCATTTCAGAGGATGAACCTGACCATTCAGAGGTTCAGATTTCTCAACTCTAATGCCCTTTTAACTACATACTTTGTACCCTTTTTGAGGGTGAATTTCAGCTATCTATACTACTATTTTGTGCACTATTATAGGGTGAATTTGACCATTGAAAGGTCAAATTCATCTACCTTAATGTAATTTACTTTACTAATAGACTAAGAAATAAATATAAAGATGAAATCTACTACAAAATACATTTTGATTTCAGGAATATAGACATACATATTCAGATTTTATTATCAACATATTAACCAGTCCTACTTTCAGATTTCATACCAGATTAGAGAGAGGAAAAAATAACAAAAAAATCAAGCCATAGAAGGAAACAAGTTCAAGCAAAGAGGAAGATGAAATTCACATTTTTTGAGTCTTTCAATAATATCAACAGTTACATACCGTTTGAAGAGAAAATCAGCCCAAAAATCCTGACCAAATAAAGGTCAGGTAACAGCAATACAACAAATAAGGAGGGAAGATCAACATCAACCAAAAGATTAGCCAGAAAAACCAGTAGCAGTAATAGAAAAACCAACCCTAGAGTTTGAGAGTGTATGCAAATAATCTTTAAAAATCAGATCATCAAACAAACAAGAGCCATTTTCATAAGTTTGGAAATGATTTTAATGAGCAAGGATAGTAAGTTCAATCTTCAGAAAAAGAAATTTCAGAATATGAGATAGTGCTTCTTCAGTTTGTAAAAAGAAGTTTTTTCCAAAAAAAAAAAAGGGGTCCAGAATATGTAAAAAGAGATTCTATTTATAGGGAGCTCAAGGATGGGATATTCTTTGGAATATTCCCTATCCAAAGCTGAAAAAAAACACTAAATGGTACATAGGGCAACTGTCAACCCTATCTTTGGGATAGCTGCCCCTATTCTAGAACTTTACTCTTTAGAAAATACCTTTTTGACCTTAAGAGCCTGATTTCCTAAACCGAGTTACCTAATGTACCTCTTAGAGTCCCTGAATTTACCATTGGGTAATCAAGGTTAAGATCACTTGGGTTATTATTTAAAGTTTGGTTAGTTAACCTTAGTTATATTCTTTAGTCAACCATTAGTTGTCCCTAACTATGGTTGAGTCAAAACTAGTTAAAGTTTAATTGATTAAGTGCCTAGGGTTGATTTCATACTAGTTACCTAGGTTTAGGTTGACTAGTCATTAGATTAGNCTTTAATGTTAAGTGAAGTCGCAAATCAGCTATCCTGCTTTTAAGCATCAAGCATGATCAAATTCCTAATGACTTGGTTAATTAACTCTAAATGACTAACTGAAGTTGGATTAAGATTAGCAGCTAACCAATGTCAATTTTTAGGTTAGTTAACTTAATTAATCACCATTTTAGATACACATGATATGTACGCAGTTGGGATAGGGGTAGCAGTCAGGTGATAGGGTCCAAAAAGAACAAAATCGCATTTTGAACAAGTAATCAAACAAAGTCTACAACAATAAATTAAAGATCATAGCTAATAGTCAGCTTCAGGGAACAAGCAGAATCCTAAACAAGAATTGAATTAAGGGCATCAATATCAAATATATATATATATATATATAATGCATACAGAATTCAAGCTAATCGATTTAGACCTAAAATGGTTGTTACATAATCGACTCATGTATTCAAACGTTTGACTAATCGGGCAGAACAAACAAACACTAAACGAGAGCAACAATCATATTAATGGAAAGCATAGATGAAAACAAAGACGTATTAACCAAAGAAACAGATGGTAAACACACATGTTATGAATTTCTTTGAAAAATTAAGGGGGAAGCTAATGGGGGGGGTACCAGTGAAGGGATTTTGGACGGGTTTCGACGACTTGCCGGAACTTGGCCGGTCTCGGACGAGCGTGGAAATGGTTCAAATCCACATGGATCGATAGCACTCAACAAGAGCTATCGACTCATGCTGGTGTGAACCACTGGAGGTCTTTAAATCAACTCGTAGAGGAAGTCACCCCTTTTGGATTTTCAGATCTGAGATTGGTCGAAACTGGGCGGTTTTTTTGGGGGGAAACTGGTTGTGCGATGGGATTAAGGGGGAGGAGAAGGTTGTAGGGTTATGGGGTCGATTGGTGGAGATCCGATGGCGAAAACCTAGGGCGGCTAGGGTTTGGTCGAGGCAGAAGAGAGAGAGAGACGAAGGGGAGGGGAGGCGGCTAGGGTTTGGTGCGGGGTTAGGCTTTGATGGAAATGAGGGTAGGGGGTCGTTTGGACACTTATATAGCGTAGGGGTTCTTAGTTCCGGACCGTTGGATCAATAAGATCCAACGGCTAAGGGGCTTGAGGGATGAAATTGGGTCGTTTGGGTATTGGGGTCGGATCGGGTAGGAGGTGTATTGGGCTGGGTCGTTTGGGTGCTCGTAGGGGCTAATTATTTTGGGCCTGGGCAAAATCAGCCCAGGTCCTAATTAACACTCTTATAACAAAAATCTAATTATAATCCTATAATTAGTTAACACCCTAATTAACCCTATAATTAATTAATCTCAATTTAATTAAAACCAAACCTACTTAAAAAATTAATAAATAATTCTAAAATTTATTTCATTTAATCATACATTGATTAGGAGTAAAACCATTAATTTTATACTCTTAATTAAAATCAGTGATTTATTGGGTAAAAATGATTAATTTTAGTAAGTAGTTGTGAAAACCATATTACATCAAATAATAATTATTCGCTTGTTATTTAATCAATTAATTACAAATAATAAATTCATAATTTCTTGATGCAATAAAAAGAATGAATTATGACTAACAATTCACAATTAATTTACTAAAATTCAACAAAAATTCGTAAAATCAATTGATTTATTGAGATTTTTATAGGGCGATATGGAGAGTAAAATCACATGCTCACAATTGTGCACGTGGCAAGACAAGGTGGGCTATGTCAGGGATTGATTGTGATGACTTGTGATGGCCTGGATGCATTATTATTGTGGTTAATTGTGTAGTGGTGTGCCTACTCTGTGTGAGTTATACCATGTCCATTTCATGGTGATCGTTCTTATGTGTCATTCATTGTTCCCATTCTTATTAGTTGGCTTGATTTGTGATAGAACACTTGCACAAGCATATACGTAGTTAATCGCTCTTATCGGTTAAGAGGATGGATCTTGATATTGTTGAGTATTGATATATACCCTTGTCCACTTGCCTTCTATGCGATAATGGCTCTTTTGGCACGTGAGTCGTCAGTGCGGTTATAAGTTTAATGAGGGCACAAGATGTCAAGTGTTTAGGGTTCCGGAATTGGGACCCGTGAAAATGTAGATATTCTGAGGTTCGGTACCTCGTGGAGGTTATTGGCTAAAAGCTAGTGTGAAAGCGGTCATTTTTTTGTTGATATGCTACTTGTCTTTCCTTTATCTATGATTCACCAGACTTAAGTTGTGTTTCACTCATTCTACTGTGTCATTATTATGGTGTTCCGCTGTTAGTTGTTGCTTTCTTTTTTCTTATGGTAAATTACCATATTATTTTGTCATTTTGCGTAGTCTTAATCTAGATATCGTACTCTGTTGTTTCTACACTTATATTTGTCCAGGTTATCTAGTCCAGTAGGTGTCTTGAATGTCCCTCGTCACTACTACACCGAGGTTAGTCTTGATACTTGCTGGGTACCACTGTGGTGTACTCATACTACACTTCTGCACATTATTGTGCAGATCCAGGTATTTCGAAGTCAGTTGATCGTTAGCTAGCTGTGCGGATTGTTGCTATGGAGACTCAAGGTAAACATGTTGCTACGTTCGTAGGCCTCGGATTGACCTTCTAGTTTTTATATTGCACTATTTAGCCTTATTTCGGAACAGTCGTATTTAGAGGTTTCTAGAAAACTCTGTAGAGCTTATGACTTGTACTACTGGTTTTGGGATTGTAAAATTGTATAGAGATTTCTATTTCGAAATTGTCATATGTTAGTTTAAATATTGTTGTATTAAGTTAATATTAGGCTTACCTTGTCCCTAAGACTAGGTGCCATCACGACACCCAATGGAGAAAAAATTGGGTCGTGACAAAATTCCCAACAGAACATGGTGAAAAGTGTGCGGGCACACTTCCAGGTGCACGGCGGCGCACGTCCAACTCCGGAAAAGTGTCCTTTTTCACGTAGGAGAAGGTGTTTTCGTTTGGGCCCAGCCCTACTTGGTATATATACATGGAAAATGGTAGTTTGAGGACTTTTGACATAATTTAGACCTAAGGAAGCCAAGGACAAGAGGGGGAAGCAAGAGCACAAGGATTTCACCATTCATCCTCACTCAAGACAAGGGTTTGGATATTTTATGTTTTCCTTTGACTTAAACTTAATTGTGTTGAATTTCTCCATATCCATAGAGTAATTCTTCCTCACAGATTGATGGATTTGGTGTTTTGAGAATTGTTTGTGGATATTAACTCTAGTGTTTGTGTATTGAATCATTTTGGGTATTTTTATTATTGCATACATATTCACATGTTTATGTAATCGAAAGAGGCATAACTTGTGATGTTTCGCGTTATCTTGTTGGTTGAATTCATTGATTCTTATTAGTAATCAGAATAGGCTAGTTGAATTAATGCTTAGACCTAGTTAGGAGGATAATGGAGACAGGTTCTCCTAAAGACTAACCCACTACGAATTCTTGCATATCTTCACTGAGCTTAACTTAGTTTATATTGTGAGGTTGAGACTTAATCATGAGAGGAGTTTCTACTACACGTTCAAACTAATAATAGAGTGAATTTGAGAGACTCACTTGAACCATAGAGTGAAGTAACTAAAGTTAATTCTCAAACAAATATCTTGCACCTATCCAATCAACCCCTATTTTCTCCCATTGATATCTTCTTTTCTTACTCTTGTTGCGATTGTCATTAGTCAATAGTTTAGACCCTTTGTTAATTTTAGTTTTAAATCACACATGTTGATCATCTTGGATAGCAATCTAGCTACAAACTACGATAATAATTGTTTAACTCCAATTCCTGTGGATACGATATTATAATTACTATATTCGACTAGCGAGAATATTTAAGTGTGTGTTTTGCGCTCGTCAAAATTTGGCGTCGTTGTCGGGGATTGGCTATCAATAGTGTTTGAAATAGTTTGTAGTGCTAGTTCAAGAATTTTTCTTTTTATTTTATTTTCTCTTTTTACGCTTGGTGTTCTTTGATTGTGAGCAGGCTACGGATTAGATTTGTGCATGAATCGATCTTCTAGGAAGGAATTGCAACCATACGAACCATAGATTGAGAAACATCTGCGATAGTTGAGGAAGGAAAGAAATCTTCCCAAGAATACAGAAACGGTTGGGAAATCCTCAACCAAAGAAAAGATGGCAGGAGATTATTTTAATGTTGATTTGGCTACGGGAGAGGTCGTCCAACTCATAGAGAAAGCTGTAAGAGATGCTGAAGAAGTAGCACTGAACAAATTGATTATGAGGAGGAGAGGGCTCGAAGAATGGTTCAGCATCAGCCCTTGGGTTCAGACCAGTTCGGAAACGTAGCTCCTGCCAAATGGAGATCACTTGGTGATTGTGCTAGACCAGTCTACAACCAAGGATTATCGAGTGTGAGACCACCTCCTATTGCAGCTAATAATTTTGAGTTAAAGCAGTGGTTGCTTCAAACCCTCCAAAATGGTTGTGTCTTTAGAGGAAATATGAAAGAAGATCCAAACAATCATCTAATGGACTTCGAGGAGATTATGAAAACCTTTCAATATAATGGTTTATCACAAGATGCAATCTACTTAAGGGGAAGCTTGCCCCGGGGATTGATTAGAACATGGGAGGAGATGACCAGAAAATTTCTTGCTAAATATTTCTCCTCAGTTAAAACGGGCAAGTTTAGAAGAGAAATCTATAACTTCTGCCAGAATGAGGCTGAGACTGTGTTTGAAGCATGGGAGGGGTTTAAAGAGATTGTGCAAAAGTGTCAACACACCAGAATTGAACTCTGGATGCAACTCCAGTACTTTTGGGATGGTTTGACACCGACCTCACGCAGAACATTGAGCAATGCAACTGGAGGTCCGTTAATGAAGAAGACTCCAGAAGAGATATTCATTATTCTGGATGAGTTATCGGAAGATGCAAATTAGTGGCCCTCAGAGATTGTTGAAAGAATAAGATCAACTGGTGCACATCTGTGCAGGTACAACTTAATGCCATGGCAAAAGAAATTAGGAAGCTGACCTTAGCTTCAATACACAATGACCCTCATGTAGCATGTGACATATGTGGAAGAGGACACTCTACTCATGAGTGTCAAGTTTCAATGGAGGAAATTAATGTTGTGGGTAGTTACAATTTCAATGCGATTGTCACAACCCAAAATCCCAATACAGGTCGTGATGATGCCCAACACTGGAGTCAGGCAAGCCAACAGTTTTTTACTAGTGAGATTATCCTTATTTGACATATCAACCCCACACTTACGAAATTTTAAGCTTAGATCATTTAAGTAAAAGCGGATAAATTAACCAACTTAAGTAAATACAGCCACAAGGATCATGAACATATATATACAGTCCCAAAAATATAGAGTCTACTATGTGTGTGCCAGGAACTAGTGTCACAAGTCCTACGGGCATACTAACAGAATGTACAAAACATAATATACAATCCCACTGTCTGAAATAAATGGACGGGACATAAGAAAAAGAAAACTCTAGGCTGCTGCTGAGGATCGTCAGGAGAAGCAGCTCACCGTGAAGTCGGGTCCAACTAAGATCAGAATCGAGCTCCGGTCTGATAACGAGATGCACCAGCCTCAGAACCTGTACAATTAAGTACAGAAGTGTAGCATGAGTACATAAACAGATATGTACCCAGTAAGTATCCCGCCTAACCTCGAATAGGTAGTGACGAGAGGTAGACGTGATACTTACTAGGGTCAACATTTCCTATGCCACTTTAAACACTTCCGAATCCTGGACACCCGCTCCCACAAGTCATAAATCACAATAATCCGCTATAGAAAGTTTCATTTAGGGGCACAGGGTCCGACAACACAAAACGACCGGTCGGGTCGTTAAAGCAATGGGTCAGAAGCACCCCGATTTTTCATGGAGTTCACTTGGGGGTATAGCAAATTCGTGGAACCAAAATAACTCTAGATTTCAGGGAGCTCCTGATTTTGTGAATCAGCTGAGGACGAAGTTTTAGCCTCAAATACCAATTTAGTATAGGTTAGAAGATCTAATGAAATCCTTCATTTTCAAGACTAATAAAGATTAGATTCTCATGGGGCAGCTATCAACGAACTTGGGATAGATTTGCGTAACTTGGAGAGACAATTGGGAAAAATTGCAACTGTATTATCTTAAAGAATCTCAGGTACTTTGCCTGCTGATACTGAAAAGAATCCCAAAGAAAAGGTAAATGATGTGACCTTGAGAAGCGGACAAGTGTCGAAGGATACCCTCCAATTCAAAAAGAAGTTGCGCCTGAAAAAGAAAGTGAGAAGGAGCTGAAAATTGAAGATGATAAAAAGACTGAAAAGAAGAAAGGTAAGAAGGGAGTAGAGAAAAAGAAGAAGGAGTAAAATTCAAGAAGGGAGGAATCTGAAGATGTGAGCAAGCACATTCCTTCTCTACCTTTTCCCAGATGCTCTATAGAGAAAAGTTGGACAAGCAGTTTTAGAAATTTTTAGATATGCTAAAACAGGTTAATGTAAACTTGTCATTCACTGAAATTCTCTCACAAATGCCAGATTATGCAAAGTTCTTGAAGGATATCCTTACAAAGAAGATAAAGATAGAAGAGACCTCAGTGGTCTAACTTACAAAGCATTGAAGTGCTATCATGCAAAATAAACTCCCACAAAAATGTAGAGATCCAGGGAGTTTTACTATATCTTGCTATTTAGGAACTCTTAACTTTGATAAATCTTTATGTGATTAGCGTGCCTCAATTAATATAATGCCATTTTATATTTACAGGAAACTGGGAAGGAGATTGGAGAGATGAGGTCTGTGCCAATATCGTTGCCGCTGGCAGACCAAACGACTATAACACCCGGGGGGATAGTAGAAGATGTTTTGGTGCAGGTGGATAAGTTCGTATTTCCTGTAGATTTCATAGTGGTGAATATAGAGGAAAAAAATGAGGTCTCCCTGATCCTAGGAAGATCATTTTTAGAAACGGGTAGAGCTATACTAGATATAGATGATATAAAAGTCATGCTTAGAGTGGGTGAGGAGACGGTGATTTTTTAGATGAATGTAGCAACTAAAGTGAAAAAAGGAGAAGCCAGTTGCAAGTCTTGAGTGGAAGGTGAAGGGCGTGAAAGAGAAGGCTGCTGTTAGTGAAAAAGATAAGTATGGGGTGTACCCAAAGAAGGATGAGAAGAAGCTATCTGCATGGATTTGTGCACTAGTTCGGGCCCGTGGAATGGAACCTGACTTTGATTCAGACCCTGACTAGAGATTCAGGGAAGTTTGCTATACTTTATGCTTTTTAATTGTGTGTCATAGGGATACGCCACAACTTAAAGTGTGGAGTGGGGGATATTTGTATGTTATATGTATATGTGTTAGTTTTTGCTTTTTAGTAGTTAGAAAAATATTAAAAATCCATAAAAAATTTAAAATTTTCGTCTTTTCCCGATGATGGATATCATTCGACGAGTTTCTTGAGGAAATTAAGTCGAAAGAAAAATACAAAAAGATTTTCTTTTGTAGTTAGTGTATTAATTCCCCCTTGGCTTTTCTTTGTGCCGCGGTTCTTTTCCAAGGGTTTTGTTTGAACCGGGTGTAGTTAGTTTTTGTTTTTAGGAGTAAGGAAACCTTGTGCTATGAATTGAGTTGAAGAAAATGTCTGTTGACTTTATTATGCCTTGAGAATAGTGAGTGTTATGGTTGTGACACTCCATTTTTGACTCTTGTATAAGTACTTTAAACTGTATGATCTTAACTGGTTTGACTAGAGTGTCTTGATGATCCAATCTTGAGTGAGTCATGTGCCATGTGCATATGAGGTTTGGTTTCTTCTGTGCATTGCATTTGATGTCTAGAACTTGCTCTGTGTGTTTGCAAAGCGAAATTTTGTTCAGTCTTGGAAGTGATATAGGTGTTTCTTTGTTGAGCCAGCTATTTATTTTACCCACCAAATTGTTATGTGTCGTAGTTAACCCCGTTGAGCCTGTATTCCTATTTTTTTTGGCAACCACACTACAAGCCTTACCCTTTTGTTTGAATTGACCATCTATTTGAACCATCTACCTCTCGTGAGCACTTGAAATTGTATGAACTTTGTAAAAGTTGAAGTGTGAGACGGTTGGTTTGGCTTTTTAGTGGAACTAATGAAATAAGGAGAAAGGTGCATATTTTTTTGAAAAAGTAAGAGCCACTTGAATTGAACAAGAAAAGAAAAAAATAGTTGTATTGTTGTGAATGAGATTTATTGATAAGTGGTAACTCTTGATGTAATAGTGCTTAAATAATTTGGGGAGTTAATGCATGTTGATGTCAAGATGGAGTATGGTTTGACATAAGTGTGGGGTTTTGAATGTTCAAGTGTATGTATTAAAGTGCTTAGGGAAGTGTCGTCACTCTTATATCTAAATGTATCCTATCTGTCCCATAGCATACATTACAACCAGTTAAAAGTCTTACTTGATCCTTGACTGAATGAGCTCAATTAGTAGAGTAGTACACTACGGGCAAGCCTATGGTGCATATTTTGTGGCACATGAATGTCGTTTCTGAGGGTGAGTGAATTCGTTCTATCTTGAGTTCCTAATTGTTCTTGAATTTTATTATTTGTTGAACTACTCTATTTTGTTGTGTGAGGGAACTTGATTCATGAAGGAAAGGTAATTCTTGATCTCTATGTTAGAGTAAGTGAGTAAGTTGTGAATAATGTGTGGTTCTTGTGAGTCAATTCTTGAGGGGAAGATGTTACACTATTGTGCTTAGTCTATTTTAAATATTCTTGGTGTGATGAGTTAGGAGAGTTTCTTAGTAATGTTGTGTATATATAAAGTGTGGTTTTATTTCTCGAGGAAGAGCAATGGGTTAAGTGTGGGGTGTTGATGGTAGGCTATAATCTCATGTTTTACTCGATTACATTCCAATTTACTGCACTTCAGTTGAGTTTGAGCTTTAATCGCTAGGAGTGATTTCGAGTTATGTAGATGTTATGGAATGAATTCAAGTGATTTGGAGCTTTGAAGTCAAGAGTAAAAGCCCAAGTAATTAAGCCAGGATCGTGTTTGGGGATCAACGGATGATAGTGGAATGAAACGAAGCATCGAGCATATATATTGCGTAGTGTCTAGCAAAATGTACATAACTTTTCACTCGAAACTCCATTTGGGTTCCACAATATATTTTAGGAAGCTAATTCAAAGGGCTAAAACTTTCATGTTGTACGTTTTTTCAAATTCCCAACAAAACAGGGTGAAAAGTGCATGGGCACATTTCTTGGGCACGACTGCGCATGTCCAACTCCGGAAAAGTGTCCTTTTTCGCGTAGGAGAAGGTGTTTTCATTTTGGCCTGACCCTACTTGGTATATATACATGGAAAAATGATATTTTGAGAAATTTTGACATAACTTAGACCTAAGGAAGCTAAGGAGAAGATGTAGAAGAAAGATCACAAGGATTTCACATTCATCTTCACTCAAGACAAGGGTTTAGATGTTTTATGTTTTCCTTTGACTTAAACTTAATTGTGATGAATTTCTCCATATCCATAGAGTAATTCTTCCTCACAGATTGATGGATTTGGTGTTTTGAGAATTGTTTGTGGATATTAACTCTAGTGTTTGTGTATTGAATCATTTTGGGTATTTTTATTATTGCATACATATTCACATGTTTATGTAATCGAAAGAGGCATAACTTGTGATGTTTCGCATTATTTTGTTGGTTGAATTCATTGATTCTTAGTAGTAATCGGAAGAAGCTAGTTGAATTAGTGCTTAGATCTAGTTAGGAGGATAATCGAAAGAGGATCTCCTAAAGATTAACCCACTACAAATTCTTACATATCTTCACTGAGCTTAACTTAGTTTATATTGTGAGGTTGAGACTTAATCGAGAGCAGAGTTTCTACTGAACGTTCGAACTAATAATAAAGTGCATTCGAGAGACCCACTTGGACCATAGAGTGAAGTAACAAGAGTTAATTTCCAAACAAGTACCTTGCACCTATCCAATCAAACCACTATTTTCTCCCATTGATATCTTCTTTTCTTACTCTTGTTGCGATTATAATTAGCCAATAGTTTAGACTCTTAGTTAATTTTAGTTCTAAATCACATAAATCTCAACTGTTGATCATCTTGGATAGCAATCTAGCTAAAAACTATGATAATAACTATTTAAGTCCAATCCCTATGGATACGATATTATAATTAATATATTCGACTAGTGATCATATTTAAGTGTGTGTTTTGCACTCGTCATGCATGTCTAGCCAAATCACTTAAGCGAACCGCATATTCTGACACAGTCATAGAATCCTAGCGCAACTGCTCAAACTCTGCGCGCCATGCATCTATGAGACTCTGAGGAACATACTCCTCAAGAACATATCTGAAAACTGAGTCCAGGTGAGCGAAGCTTCCTCGGCCAGACTACACAACTCATAAGGACACCGCCACTGATTAGCCACTCCTATAAGATGGAACATAGTGAAAGAAACCCCACTCGACTCCGCTACACCCATAGTATGGAGGATACAGTGGCACTCCTCAAGAAAACCCTGGGCATCCTCTTACGCCAAGCCACTGAAATTAGGAGGGTGGTACTTCTTGTACCTCACGATCCTGAGCTGCTCCTCTTCAGAAACTGGTGCCCTACCATCGGGCCGAATTGGGGCTACCCGCTGCACTGGTATGACCTATGGAACTTGGTCGACCTGAACCTGCTAATCTGGGGTGTGGGCGGTGGGAGATTGTGCTCCTCCCTCGACCTGATATGTAGAAGGAGCAAGAGGAATCAACCCTGCCTGAGCTAGAGTACCGAACATGCTCAGGAACTATGCAAGGGTCTCCAGAAGGGCTGTTGCAGTATCAGGCGTCTCAGGTGCCTGCGCTCCGACTGGAGCTGTTGGTGGCCCCTCTGTAACAGCTCGTGAGGTTGCTCTGGCTACACCACGTGGACGTCCTCGGCCTCTCGTGGCTCCAGCACGGGGCGCGGGTGCCTGGTCATCTGATACGACGGTGCGTGTCCTCACCATTTGTGAGAGAATAGAAGACAGAAGTTGAGAATTCTGAAGTCAACAATTTCGCACGACAAGGAATCAAAAAAGAGAATTTTTTTTCCTAATAGTTCCATAGCCTCCCAAAGATAAGTACAGATGTCTCTGTACCGTTCTGCGACACTCTACTAAACCTTCTTGTGACTCATAACACCTATGAACCTAGAGCTCTGATATCAACTTGTCACGACCCAAATCTCTCTCTGTAAGATGTCGTGACGGCACCTAGTCTCTAAGACTAGGTAAGCCTAACAGTTGTGGAATAACTAAAATAATAACAGAAATAACGGCTAAACCTTAACAACACATGTGTATATATAGATAAAATTGGAAACCTGCCGCTTGGCATATACAAGTAAAACCAACAACTCAGAGTATAAACATCTCCCAAAGACCCGACAGTCACAAGTCACAAGCTTTAAGAAATTGTTCTAAATGTCTCTATACATCAGCATCTAGGAAAAATAAAGAAGAACGACACAAAAAGGATAGAGGGGGACTTCGAGGATTGCGGACGCTTGCAGATATACCTTGACGTATTTGTAGCAGCAACACGTACTCTCTACTAATAGCGGGGTTGGTAGGAGGTACCTAGATCTGTAAACAAAACATGTGAAGAAGAGTAGCATGAGTACACCACGGTACCCAGTAAGTGCCAAGCCTAACCTCGGTAGAGTAGTGACGAGGTCAGGCTAGGGCCCTACTAGTTTAAAATATAAACAAGGCAAAGGATATAATAATATTTTATAATGACTGAGAATTTAAGCAACAGGATGTTTCAGAAAATAACAGCACAACAACTAGCGATAAACAACAGGGGCACTCCCGAGGTACCGCCTCGTAGTCCCAAAAGTAAATGCTCAATAGGGGATCTCCTGAGGTAGCGCCTCGTAGTCCCAGAGTAAATATGCAAGACAGAGGGATCTCCCAAGGTACTGCCTCATAGTCCCAAAAGTAAATATGCAATAGGGGATCTCCCGAGGTACCGCCTCGTAGTCCCAAAAGCAAATATGCAACGGGGGATCTTCCGAAGTACCGCCTCGTAGTCCCAAAAGTAAACACATAGCTCGAAACCGATGGAAACAACAATTAACAACAATAAATCCTACAGTTTAAGACTAAATAATAATCAAGAAAAACAGGGATTCAACTAAGCAAGCTGCACAGATTTCAAATAAGCATTTAAGACATGTGAACATGCGATATTAGGCTAAACAGGATAACTACACATGCTGGTATGACTAATTTAAGATATAACAGGTTATTGTTCAGTAAAAATCGAGTTTCCAATAATTAGCCCGTGTGCGCACTCGTCACCTCGCGTACACGGCACTCACATATCACAGAATTGTCTAAGGGAATTCCCCCCCACACAAGGTTAGGCAAGTCACTTACCTCAAGCCAAGCTCAATCAATCAATAAGAATATCTTTTCCTCTACTTTCCGACTCTGAATGGTCCAAATCAAGCCAAAAGCAATTACACACCATAAATATAGCTATAAGAAACTAATCTAATTAATGAAATCAATACTTTAACAAGAAGTTAGAAATTCGCCCCAAAAAGTAGACCCGGGACCACGTATCATAATCAGGTAAAAGTCACAAAATATGAACACCCATTCCACCATGAGTTTTGCCATACCAAAAACACTAAAATCCGATACCAAAATCTCAATCAAAATCCCAAAATTCGGTTTAAGAACTTTCAAACTTTTTCCCAAAATTTATCAACCCAAAACCTTAATTGGATGATGAAATTAACGATAGATTAGAGGAATATAACTAAAAGCGAGTCAAAAATCATTACCCAAATGCTTCCTCTGAAAATCCCTCAATTTTTTCGCCTCAATCCGAGCTCTCAAAGTCCCAAAATGAAAATAGGATAAAACCCTCAAAATTTCCCCTTTTCTGCCCAGCGCTTTTTCACTTCTGCGAGGGCTCCACCACATTTGTGGCTCCGCACCTATGAAAAAAAATCACAGGTGCGGACTTCACTTAAGTCCACAATCCCGCTTCTGCGAGCAAAAGGGTCGCACCTGTGCGCCCTCTTCTGCGGAGTACTTCCGCGTCAGCAATCAATGGCCTTCCTGGCCTTCCGCTTCTGCATTCCATCTTCTGCAGGAGCGACTCTGATTCTGCGGTCTCCACATCGCACCTGCGATCTTTGGCCTTTACCTTTCAAACTGCACTTGCTCCCCATAGCTCGCTTCTGCGACCTCGCACCTGCGATGGGGACTCTGTAAGTGTGCTTACACGAATGATGCCCAACTTCAACAATCTTACAAGTCCAATTCTAGTCTGTTAACCACCCGGAATCCACCCGAATCCCTCGGGACCTCAACTAAACCTACTAACAAGTCCTAAAACATCTTACGAACTTAGTCAAGCCTTCAAATCACGTCAAACAACGCTAAAAACATGAATCGCACCCCAATTCAAGCTTAATGAATTTTGAAACTTCAAACTTCTACAACTAATGCCGAAACCTATCAAAACACGTCCGATTGACCTCAAATTTTGCACACGAGTCACATTTGACATTACGGACTGACAAAATTAGATCACGCTCAACTATGTCTTGTAGAAGACTAAGCGGGCATTGCAAATATAATCCTGGGGTAT
>MDKI01190481.1:0-35362 GCA_005239505.1 Nicotiana paniculata | reverse complement strand
TATATATATATATATATATATATATATATATATATATATATATGCTCTCTCATTCACCAACCAGGAGACAATTCACTCAACACACATGAACACACTAGTTCAAAATCTATCTCTCACACTCAAAGCTTTCTGCTCTCTTTCTGTGTCACTTACTATTATTCTAAGTTAGCCGGCTGCAAGCCAAGGCTAACTATTGTGTTCTCCATTCCCTTCACTTTTGTGGTTATTGTCTCTTTACTGGTATGTTCTGATTTTCAATTCAAGTCCCAAAACCAACATGTTTCTTTTACTGCTTCAGTTTATCATGTTCCTAATCTGTTTTGATCTATTGTTTTGATGTTCAACATGTAATTGACCTCCTTGCATCATTGCTTCATCTAGTATGCTAGTTATGTCTTACCTTTTTAGGGTTAGCATGTTCTTATAAACCTGTAATCTGTGTCAATGTAACTCTACTCTGTTTTGATGTTTGTGTACCAGTTGCCTAGTTTTGGTATGCACTTATATATTTTTTACCCTAAGTTGTCTTGATGCTATGCTCAATCATGTTTAGTATGAAATCCTATACTATACTATCTCCCGACCCCATGAATCCCCTAGAGCACTTCTGATTCTGTGACTTCGTTTCAATTAGCACTCCTGAATCTATGTCTTACCATTTGCCCTAATTGCCAAGGACCCCTGTCTGTTATGTGTTCACCATACCTGCTCTACTTGTCCCTAATCCCCAGTTATCCCTGTGTGAAGGTTTGTTCTCTGAATATTGTTGAACTTGTTTGACTGACCTACTGTTTTTTAAATTACACAACTGTTTTTCAAAAGCTATTTTACTAAACAATTCCCCTATTTTATAAAACTACTTCAACTGGGTCTCTTTTTCAAATACTTCTTTCCTGTTAAACCTTTTCAAAACAATGTCAAGCACTCTCACTCTAATCTTAGGTCCTTAAGTTCTGCCCCTCCAGTGTATGACTGCCTTGGGATTCCTGTGAGATCCCTCTGAACTCTGATGCCCTGGGGCTGTCACTTCCACACTGCACTTACTCAATTATGGTTGTGAAATCTGGGTGTGAGCACTGCTCGGGATCCCTTGAGGTCCTTAGGGAACTCTGACACACCCGTATATGAGAAAGGCTATGAAACATTTGGGCATTTGAGGTTCTAAGAATCTGGGCCTGTTTTTCAGGCTTCCTATAGTGTAACTTCTTATTTTTATTTATCTATTTATGTAATTCATTCACATTGGTCTGTAATAATTTTTGTGAACGAATATTGGGGATTGATAGTGAAAAGGGGAGGGTAGCATTGTTTGTTGTCGATATCAATGGGGTAAAAACCATGCCTTAGGCTTACATTTCTATGTGTGAATTGGAATTCATGGTTAGGACCAATACATTCTAAGCATGTCATGCGTTAGATATCATGTTCTTAGGTTTACTGTTTCGGCATCTCATTTGACATTATTTTCATCACTTAGAAATCCTGCTTCTAGGCTAAATAACAACATTAACATAAAAACCGTTGCTACTGCATATTCTGAAATCATGCTGTAACTTTCTATGCATCTAGAAATCATGGTTTTTTAGGAATTTTGCATATAAATCATTCTGCATCTTATAATGTTCATACTAGATACCCTGTTTTAGGATCTCACTAAGTCACACCTAGCTAAACTACCGATGCATGAAAAGAGGAACATAAGGCAGTCTCACATATGATTATCCTGTGTTAGTAAAACTGGTAATAACCCCTACGTCTTTGCAACACTTAGAACAGCATGCTTTAGGTAAAACAACTTCAAAAATTATTTTAAAAATTCTGGTAATTATTGTGCATTCCCCCACGCCTAGGCAAGCCTTAGGTAACCAACCTTTATAAAACTGGAAAATTGTTGCTTTTGTGTTTACTGCTTAATGGTTAACAGGCTTAAAAATTAGTAGGCAAACTGATTATGGCCCTTGCTTCTAGGTTTATAAAATTGAAACTGCATATCTTCTGTGTTTTGATATTCACTTAGACATCATGTTTAGGAACCCGTTTAATAATACTGCCCTTGTTTGTGTTTTGAGTCGTGCTGATTACATGCATTATCTGTGGAGGTAAATCTCAGCCTCTTAATTGCTTTTTTCTGCCTTTATCTGCTAAACTCCTATTTTTTCTTGTCTGTTGCCTAGTATTTTCTCCTTTTAAACCTTAGGTTTCTGTCTAGAACTGCCTATAGGTATATGTCCTAATCTCCTCCAGGACCATTAAGAAGGGACGGGTAACAGCACGCATAAAGGTCATTAAATAAACTCGCTTAATAACCACTAAGGGGTGGGCAAGGGTAGACATGGAAATGATGACCCGTGTGCTAATGCAGCGTGTAGCCCCTCATTGAGGAGTGATTACATGGAATTGCATGGATATGATCCTATAGTATAAACAACCTAGGACCCCTTATCTTTAGCACATATGTGTGCTTAGAATGCGAATCTTCTCAAAAACCTTTATTTGTTTACCTATGTGCTTTTATTGCTTATGTGCTACCTGTTTTAAAATTCACAAAGTTTGTTTGGCCGGGAACCACAGTTGTGGACTTCGAGGGGTGCCTAACACCTTCCCCTTGAATTAATTTCAAGCCCTTACCCTATCTCTGCTTATTGAATCTGTGTTTGTAAATGACCCTTAGTAGGTGCCCTAACGCACCTTAATTCGTTAGGTGGCGACTCTTCAATTCCATACCCCTTTCCCAAAAGGGAAATGAGTTGTCCCAATAATATAGAATACCCTGACCGATCCGAAAGGAGAGGGAGAAAAGAGGGGGGCACATCAGTCATCATATACTCGGAGACACGAGGTAGATCTGCTGGCGTCCGTAGATTCCTAGATTCTTCTCTTAATTTTATAGACAATGTTTTAGTACATTTAAAACTGATACATAATTCTTTCAGCCCATTATTTGTAGTATTCTTAGTGGTTCATGAATTGTGACACCAGACCCTGGGGTAGTCTTATAGTTATATATTTATTTCGTGGTTTGGATTAATTATTGATTATTATTATTATTCATGAAATTATTCGTTGGAAATTATTGGATTTAGTTTATTTTAAATTGTCTTATTGCGTTTAAGTAAATGTTCGAAAGAAAATGGTTAATTAATTTCTAACATTTGCTTGCCTAGCAAGTATTGTGTTAGGAGCCATCACGATCCTGCGGTTTGGGAATTTGGGTCGTGACCCTAACCTCGTCACTACTCTACCGAGGTTAGGCTTGGCACTTACTGGTTACCGTTGTGGTGTACTCATACTATGCTTCTACACATATTTTTGTGCAGATCCAGGTACTTCCTACCAGACCAGGTACCAGTGAGTTAGTCTGTACGTGGAGACTTCAAGGTATATCAGCCAGCGTCCGCAAACCTCGGAGCCCACCCCTATATCTTTATTATGTTGTTTCCTTAGCCCTATTAAACTCTGATGTATAGATATATTTAGTATTTCTATTTAGATCTTGTGACTTATATCTACCGAGTTTTGGGAGTTGTATATACAGTTTTATTTATTAGAGTTATTGACGTTTTGAGTTTTAGCTTAATATTTCAGTTATTCCGCATGCTTGTTAGGCTTACCTAGTCTTAGAGACTAGGTGTCGCCATGACATCCTACGGAGGTAAATTGGGGTCGTGTAAAGAAGAGAGAGGCAGGTTGGGGACCTCATGCATTTTCGATAGCAGCTTCGTGTTCGCGAAGCTTGGGGTCATTAATCATTGTGTTCATGAGGCAAATCTCATGTTCGCGTAAGATGTTTTTGGCAGCAGAATAGTTTTTTCTTCATGAACGCGAGGCACCTTCTGTGTTCGCGAAGAAGAGTTGTCTGGGTAGAACATAAATATTTCAAAATGAGGGTTTGAGTTCATATCACAAATCTTATTTTAGGAGCTCGGTTGGAAGCGATTCTTGCAGAGATTTTCAAGGGAGTATTTGGGGTAAGTGAATCTTACTTAGTTTTGGTTAAATTCCATGATTATATCTTTGATTTCATTATTTAATTAGTGATTTGGGCTAGAAAATTGGGGGGAAATGGAGAAAACTTCCTATGCTGAATTTTTGGGATTCGGGTGAGATTTTGGTATTGGATTTGAGTAATTTCAGTATGGTTGGACTCGTGGTTGAATGGGTGTTTGGATCTTGTAACTTTCATCGGATTTTGAGACTTGGGCCCGAAGGCTGATTCGTGAAGCAAGGGTGTGTTGGAGAAGTGTTTTGCACGGCTTGAGGTAAGTAACAGTTCTAAACTTGGTTTTGAGGGTATGAAACCCTGAATTACGTGTTATGTGATTGGTGTTGAGGTGACGCACATGCTAGGTAACGGGTGTCTGGGCGTGCATCATAGGAATTCTGACTTGGTCAATTCCATGGAATTGTATAATTGAATAATCTTGTTGTTATCCGTATATTATGCATGTGTTAGAAAAATTGAACTGCAAGTCATGATAGAAATCATGCTTAGGCTATATGTTGGTATTGTTGGGACCGACAGAGGTCGCATTCGATGTTGAATTAATTGCTTAATTTGAAAGCAGGCACTCAGTCACAACTATTATTTGCATATCATATCTCAGTATTTGTTGTCATTCATTTATACGTTATATCATCATTGTTTGGGCTGATTATCATGATTTTTGTGAGCCCGAGAGACTGGAGAGATTGATGATTGAGTCAGGTTGAGGGCCTGATTGTTAGGATATTATGGGATCGGGCTGCACACTGCAACATATTTATTTGATTCATGGCATGATTGGATTATTATAGAGATTGGGCTGGAATTTCCCTTACAGAGTCTGCACACCCACAATGAGCGCAGGTACATACTGAGTGAAAGTGCGAGTGTTGAGCGCGAGCGCCGAGCGATAGGGAGGATTGAGTAGTTGTGAGGATGGAGTGAATGGGAGGACTTAATGACTGATACTCCGAGAGTATGAACTTGATTTCATTGTTGTATATATACTTCAGTTGGTATATTTGACTATCATGTAGATACCGAGCGGTACCATATCTTGTTTAAATTGAATTTGAGATGATTTATCTGTTTGGGCTTTAACTGTTAAACTTGAAAGCATGCCTACATTTCTGTACTATAATCTTGTAATTGAATTGTACCTATGAAGCTCGTCACTAGTTTCAGTCCAATAGTTAGACTTGTTACTTACTGAGTTAGTTGTACTCACGCTACAACCTGCACCTCATGTGCAGATACAGGTGTTTTCGATCACGACAATTGTTGATTCACAGAGTTCAGACATTCAGAGATCATCGAGGTAGCTGTTTTGGCATCCGCAGACCTTGACTCTCCTCTCCTATCTTTCAGTTTATTTATTTAGTTCTACTTTCTAGACAGTGTACTAGACTTTGTGATTATGTGGATGCACATGTACTCAGTGACACCCCAATTTTGGGAAAACTTATGTATTGAGTTATGATATTCTATCACGTTTTTTGAGACTTCTATTTATTTAAACTGTTTTGGTATATTTCAAGTTGAAGGTGTTGGAAACATCTTAGTAGTCGGGTTTCTTAGTACCATGATAGGCACCATCACGATAGGTTGGGTTTTGGGTCGTGACAAGTTGGTATCAGAGCCTAGGTTACATAGGTCTCACGAGTCATGAGCAGGTTTAACAAAGTCTTGCGGGTCGGTAATGAGGCGTCTCTACTTATGTTTAAGAGGCTGCTGAACCCTAAGAAAACCTTCACATTCTTGTATTCTTGTAATGCGAATTTGTTGATTTTGGGAACTAAACTTATGTTATTCTATTCTCTCACAGATGGTAAGGACACGTGCTATCGGACCAGACGGATAGCCACCAGTACCACCTGTTAGGTCACGAGAGGTCGGGGTCACGATAGGGGTCGCGGTAAGGGTAGAGGTGCATATCGTACAGTATGTAGAGCAGCACCTGCAAATCCACTAGTCTCTCCAGCTCAAGAGAAGGTTCCAGATGTGGTTGAGCCAATGGGTCCAGCTCAGGCACTAGTTGTGCCCATTGTGATTCTACGACTTTAGAAGTCTTTGGCTCGGATATTGACTATATGCACCAACCTCGCTTAGGCAGTTTGTACTCAGACCGTACCAGCCACTTCTCAAGCCGAGGGAGGTACTCAGACTCGCGCAGATCGTACTCCAGAGCAGGTGATGCAGGGACTTCAGACATCAGGGTACTACCAGCCCCCTCAATTGCATTTGCTAAGGCCATATGCATCCCGTTATGAGTAAGGATGAGCAGAAGAGACTTGAGAATTTGGGAGACTCCAGCCTCCATCATTCAGTGGGGCTGAGTCAGAGGATGCTCAAGACTTCTTGGATAGGTGCCAACGGATTCTTTGTATGACGGGTATTCTGGAGACTAGTGGGGTCTCGTTTACTACTTTTTAGTTTACTGGGGCTGCCTTCGGATGGTGGAAGTCCTATAAGAGGAGAAGTCCAGTCAGCTCTACACCACTTTCATGGCATGAGTCCCCAATTCTCTTCTTAGAGAAGTTTGTGCCACCGACCCGTAAGGAGAGGCTGCACAGGCAGTTCGAGCAGATACGTCAAGATGGCCTGTCTGTGATCCAGTATGAGATGAGATTTTCAGAGTTGGATCGTCACACAGTTAGGTTGGTTCCCACTGAGAGGGAGAGTATTGGGAGGTTCATTGATGGCCTCACCTATCAGTTGCGTTTTGCTATGACTCGAGATAGTGTATCTGGTGCTCGATTCGAGGTGGTTGATATTGCTCAGCGGCTAGAGTTGATCCGTAGTCAGGAGCGTAAGGAGAGGGAGGCCAAGAGGCCTCGTGGATCAGGTGGTTTCACGTTCCCTATGGAGGTCAGTTCTACCAGATGACTCATCCGGTTCACCATGGTACATCAGTTATCCATGGTTCGTACAGTACTCGTTAGGGTCAGTCATCTGTCAGTGCTCTTCAAGTTCAGAGTTCATCATGTGCTCCATCAGTTCAGGTTTCATCTGTGCCAGGCCCTTCTAACAGTTATTCTCGTACTCGGGGTCTGATGCAATCCCCACCACCACCACTGAAGAGTTGCTTCGAGTGCGAGGAGTTTGGGAATATGTGGAGGCAGTGTCCTCATCATCTGGGAGGTCTAGTTTAGCATAGGGGTTAGGCTATGACTCCTGCACCAGTTACTTCACTAGCCGCCCAGCCAGCTCGAGGTGGGGCCCATTTATCTAGAGGTCGCCCTAGAGGAGGAGGCTGATCAGGTGGCGATCAAGCCCGATTCTATGCTATTCCTACAAGGCCAGATGTCGTTGCTTCAGATGCAGTGATCACAGGTATTGTCTCAATGTGCCACAGAGATGCTTCCACATTGTTTGACCCTGGTTCTACTTATTCCTATGTATCATCCTATTTTATTTGTTATTTGGATATGCCCTGTGAGCCCTTAGCTTCACATGTTCATGTATCTACACCGATGGGAGATACTATTGTCGTAGACCGTATATACCGGTCGACATTTATTAGAGGTCCAATAAAGCAGTATGATAAATCATAAAAAAATATGAAGCACAACAGTAGTAAAGGTGGTAAAACTGTAAGTTACATAATCTTCCAAAATTTTCTTTTAAAGATACAAATTCCTCAGTCTCATATTCTTTCTCAACAGTTCAGATGTATCATGTTCCAGTATCCAACGGATAAGGAATATCATATAAAATGCCAGGCATCAGTGGGAGGGTAATCTCGTGAATATCCGGACTGCTAGTGATATTACGCAAGATTATGCCGAGGTCGTACGATCCGATCCAGAATAATGTGTACAGAAATGAGGATCGATTGGCACGAACCATAGATGCATCTCTTCTACTACCGAGGCGTTCGAACCGCTCCACAAAAAAGGAAGGAATTTATCTAATTACGAGTCACGTGCTTACAATACAAGAACATGAGCATAAAGTGGATGTACCCTTTTACCGTTTATCAACTATTTGCCAACAACTCAAGGTGATAAGACTCAGCCTAATATATATTCCAAAATCAATTTCAATTATAAATTCACTAAATTAAGCTAGCAAAATGAGTTCAAATAATTCAAATATTACATGATAAAGTCCTAAGTCTACCCGGAAGTAAACATGCTTTAGCTACATACAGATTCACCTCACCTCGTGTGTAGGTAGAACCCACAACTAGTAGCACATAACAATTACACCCCTTACAAGGATAGAAAGGAGACATACCTTGCTCTGAAGTTCCATAACTGGCTCCAACGCCTCTCTAACACCCCCAAACTGATGCCCATCAATCCGAATCTAGTAAAACAACGTGTAAACCAATAAAAATATACTCCAAAACTCATAATTTAACAATTCATAACAATTCCCAACTCTGCTTAAAAAGTCAAAAAAGTCAACCCCCGGGCCCACATGCCCGGATTCCAATTCTTTTGAAGATAAACATTACTCATAACACCACGAACTCAAATATATAATTATTCCTAATTCCATGTCCAATTTCGTGGTCAAAATACGAAAATACCATTTTTAAGTTTTCTTCCAAAAATTCCAATATTTCTATCAAATTCCATGTTTAAATCCATATATAACCCGTGTGTTTAACTCAAACAAGTAGGAATAACTTATCTTATGATATATGGCAAAATGATCTTCAAGAATCGCCCTCATGAGCTCCAAGAACATAAAAGTGAAGAAATGAGCTAATAATCCCGAAATTTAGATATTAAATACACCTGCCAGGCCTCCTTCTTCATGATTGCAGTCATTAGCCATGCGATTTTGGTTAATAAATATTCCAGCATTGTTTTTCTTCATCGCGATCGTGGCCAAAATCCCGCGATTGGGACGTACAAATTTTGTTTTCTTCTTCACAGACACCCTTCGGTAAAATTGGTCATAACTTTTTGTACAATATTATAAATGACACGGTTTGAATTTCTGAAAACTAGATTCAAAGAGCTACAACTTTTGATTTTAGATCATCCCCAAATTCCTTATATATTGCACGATATAAGCTCCCGAAATAAGATTACTAACAACAGAAAATCCTTCTACGTGATCGCGACCTTCTTTCCGCGATCTTGATTCATAAAGGCCTGGAATGCACTTTGCTTTTTGTGATCACGACCCATACCTCCGCGACCACGAATAGCACCCCTGGCATCAGATAACAGCAGTTTAAAATGGTCTAAAAGTTTCCCAAAACTCACTCGAGGTACGAGGAACTCCTTCCTATCATTCTAATAAGGTTAAGGCTTGGAACATAAATTACAACATCGAAAATAAGAATTAAAGATCAAACTTAAATTCTCAAACTCTCTTAACTTTCAAATCTTCATCCTTCGCCGAACGCGTTCGAATCACACTTAACCATTTCGGAAAGACGCCAAATTTTTTGTACAAGTCATAAATCACAATGAACCTATTCCAAGGCTCGGAACCTCAATCGAACATCGATAACACCAAAATCCCCTTCAAATCAAACTTAAGAAATTCGTAAACTTTCAAAATGTCATTTTTTTATAATAAGCGTTTAAATGCTCCCGGACCACCCGATACTCAACCCGAATATATGCCCAAGTCCGAAATCATCATACGAACCTATTGGAACCTTCAAATCCCGATTCTGAAGTCGTTTACTCAAAAGTCAAACCTTAGTGAACTCTTCCAACTTAAAGCTTCTGAATTTGGAATTTTCCTTCTGAAACAACTCCGAACTTCCCGAAATTCAATTCCGAATACACGTACAAGTCATAAAAAAATTAAATGAAGCTACTCACAGCCTCAAACCGCTGCAAAACGCACTAGATCTCAAAACTACCGGTCAGGTCGTTATATTCCCCCTACTTAAACATACATTCGTCTTAGAACGAGCCAAGAACTGTTCCGGAGTTGTCCAAAATTACTGGTTAACACCTCGTGCACCTACCTGTGCCACCACAACCCATGTGAGAACATTAGCTCAAGCCAGATTGGATCCTCCCTATAACATTAGCTAACACGCCTTAGAACCAAATTCCAACATCCGGAATTCTCAGTGAGACCCGATTCTAACATACGAACAACGTATCAATCTCAACATGTTGTACCAAATATGATCATGCACCCATGCTGAAACCACACAATGCACCACATAATTCGTATGCCATAATAACATACTCCAACCGTAGAAGCTGCAAATTCACTAACCTAATGCCCGTAGTATACCTCATAAAACATATAAGCGTTGTTCCAACTCTCGAAATATTGCCACGACGAAAGAGATGTGTTGAAAGTCATAACCACCAGCCAAATCAATAAATCGTGGAGTCCCTCCACCTGAAAAGTACCATTACCTCATTCCGAACTGAATAACAATATTTTCTCTTTAATATACGCTACATAAATCCAGTTGGACTGGTCTCAGGTCCAATAACCTCTTCTCACCTAGTACAAGCTGATCGGTCAATAAGACACCTCAAACACCATCTAAAATTTCATACAGCGCCATCAAATAGCCAACAAGATACAACTCGAATATGACTCATAGGGAAGAACGAACTCTTGCAAACAACCATCCAGCCCTCGTAATGAATAAAATGGACAAATCGATGTTATGGCTCCATCTTAGATATAAGAAACAAGGCACACAAATAAGTATAAGTAATCGTACTTAAATTCTCACTGTTGTAGCGTATAACCCGTCCCAAATATGACATTGTTGCGGCACGCAACCCGATCCACACAACATGCCCGTGGCAGCGTGCCACCCTATCCAAACATTGTACCCGTGGAAGTGTGCCACCCAATCCACACATAAAAATCAATAAGGAAACATCCATCAAGAAGAAATGCTTATGCTTACGAAATGCCCGAATATCGACCACAAGCATGCAAGTGCATAATACAGCCCTAGGGAGATGGATAGCACTATACACTACAAAACCCAAGCACGACTAAGGTGAAATAAATGACCTACATCTCGAGAGCCATCTTACTCATATAACACCACAAGCTACACGGGAACATAACACATGTGTGAATAATCAAGTCGTCTCATAACCCACATGGCACATTAGAGTTTTACGTGGAATAGTTGATGATGAGAATAACATACAACGCCCAAAGACTCCTCTGTAAGCAATGCTATGCTGAATGAACACATTCTGCCTGAAGTAGAGCACACACTCACAATAGTGGTAGTACCAGAATCTCCATACTTGGTTTCAATCCTTAACAATCAGTGACTAACATGTCACACTTATACAATTTTCCCGTGGGATACGCTCCCATGACCTTCTGCACTAGGTAGCAAAGTTTGCACCTCCATACCGCCAACCGTACTTATTCTATAAAGCAAATCAAGAATCGACAAATCAATACACAATGCCTCTTCCGTAGAACACCATTCTCAGGCGACACTAAGATAATTCCAGCTTACTCTAAACATCTGGATTATTCCTTGCTCATCCGATCTCGTGACATTCTTATCAACACTGAGCCACAACCTTCATCCTCAACTTCCAATTCCCATGACGCTCACTGCACCTATCATGACGCTATGCGAGAGTAAAAGAATTCATCATAACCCCTGAGCTACTAGTAGAATAAACACTTCATTGGTTAGAAACATTTTGCTTAACTCATTTTAGAAGAACCATAGCAAGTCACAACTGAATTCCTATAACCACAGAAAATACAAACCTCAAGTCTTGGTCTAAACCACTATAACTCTTTGGGGATCCATTTACACATAATAGGGCCATTATAATCTAATAACTCCCCAAGTCAATCCAATTATGGTGGCTGTCAAGCACGCACATACAACCACGAACCACTTGTACAACTTAACATGCTGAAGGAACTGCCCATTGACACAATCATGCTGATTCAAATTATTACCAACCGACCCAAGTTCCTCCAAATTACTCTTGATTTACCTTAGAAATAATAATAGCTCCATTAAAAAACATAACTAAACTCAACAACATTCATTTCGATGAGCCAATTCACGAGACCACTTCCTTTCAATACCCATGAACCATCTCTTATCCTCCTCACGCGCACAATAGCATCTCCAACTGGTACACCCATTCTGAAAGACCTTTTGCAAATCTAAAATTGTTCCTCCCATCTGTCCAATACTGCCCCGCAGACCCGATAATAACATAGACAATTCCCCCAAGTATTCTTCACACTCTGGTGAAAAATCTCGGTCTTCAGTCACATAATGAACCCAAAAATCCTTAGACAACACGCTTACATTCTTAAACCCATTAGAACCATTGTTGAGAGCCACACACCATTACCTGGTCCCGAGTATAACCAAACTCCAACGCTCTATTAGCACATGAATACTCCCAAGGAAGCAACCAGATGAATTCGTTTCCTTGTACATCACATCCACAAGAAGCATAAACTCTGAGCCATCCCAAAACATGCACATGAATTGTTAAGGAGAAATGTAGCCTGCATTCCTTAAGTCCCTTTCTCGAATTACCCTTGATGTTTTCTCTTCTTAGTCATAAATAGTCCACCAATGTACAGATAACCAGAAACCGCACAAGCATACAACCACGTGACCCGATCGTAGACTATGGGCTCCCCTACTTAGCTTTAATCTACAATCACAAATCTAGTACCCACAACAACTCCTCCTTCTCACTTACCATGATCTCGCATTGTCAACCTACCAAATTTCGCAATCCCATGTTAAACATTGCATAAAACATCCTTAGTTATCAGCCACAATCATACATTCGACCTCCTGATAGAACTTAATCTTCTTCAAGCGATCCAAACTCACATCCCAGCACATGACTCTCGCTGTGTAGAAAGTAGAACCCTTCATGGGGATGTCATCCACAATCACGCAACTACCAATCCTCTCACAGGAGATAGTCCATCTATGGAATTCCACATCTACGTCTTCCAACAACGTTGCACTGGGTACAACTACCACGAATTCAATAAACCCTTCTGAGCCCATGCTCTCCCGCCAGTCGTAAGAGTCTATTCATTCCCCATTGACATCAACTGAAAGTCCAACAATACATTCCAAACTTGAAGTCACGTTGCATCCTAAAATGATAATCAAGTTTTCACACCCCTTTTCATTTCAAGCAAACTCTTCTCTACCACATTCAATCTTCCTCAATACAGTAGCCACCAACCCAAATAAAATCCGTAGACCTAGTCACTTTCCACCATGATTCCCAAATCGCTCTAAACTTTCTCAAGGCACGTGGCTATCCTACTACAGAATCCATACGCTACTCAGCCACTCCTACTTCGGTTAAACCATCTCCTTAAGAAACTTCTCGACCTCTGGTGTTCATACTTAACCTGCTAGCAATTCAATCACCACGAGACACCTCCCACCATGACTTTCCACCTCCTTTGCTGTCAATATACTGACTCAAATCATAATCCATCTTTGTGGCACCCGAAGGGATAAATTTCTACCAATTCTAAGCCTCATCAAAGATCATTTCCCTCGAGCCACCAACATTAGAAACATTAATTTGACTCTGAATCCAATATACACCGCCATATCTGATAACTACTGCTTAGGCACCATTCTACAACATCTTGCCCCCGAAGGCAAATCAAAGGAGACCCTAACACCCATAGGCCTTAATGTGCTCCAACAAGGACAACGATACCACACCACAAATGAAAATTCCACCACGCTCTAAAATATCAAGTCTTGCTACTCCATCAACCAAGGCTTGAACATCCATAGTCCAATTGCCTTTCCTCCGCTGGAAATAAATGCAGAACCTCTAAACCATGAACCGAAAAATCCTCATTTCGAGTCATTCACTACCGCGATCCATAAATGATAAACCTACCATTCACAACAACACAAAACGATAAAAACACATGAACATCATAACAATATGTGCATAGCCTCAAAACCATAGGCAATACTGATAGGGCTGAGACGACAGAACACTCTTCCACAAGACGACGATAATAACTCGCTCGAATATGTAGGCAGAAACATCTTACACCACATATGCAGTACCACAACTCCTCGATACCCAATTGATAATAAGTGCTCCACGTTGCATAAGGCTGATTAAGAAGGAAATGAAGGCATAAGCTACACAAGAATTAATCACACGACGAGGAATCAAGAAGGGAAGTTATCCTAACAACCATGTAGCCTCCCGAAAATAAGTATAGACGTCTCTGTACCAATCCGTAAGACTCTAATAGACTTGCTCATGACTCGTGAGAACCAAGTGAACCTAGAGCTCTGATACCAGGCTTTCACGATCCAAAATCCCATATAGGTCATGATGGAGCCCAACTTCGCCGTTAGGCAAGCAAATGGTGAACTAACAACTTAATTATTTATTTTATTATTTTTGAAATAATTGATCTTGTTAGGTAGAGACATAAATGCGCTAAATTCGTAGATAAATACAATTTAAATAATACACAAGTAAAAGTGTATCGAGGTTAAGCAGATCATAAACAAAATCTAGGATATCCCAAAACCTGGTGTCACAAGTACATGAGCATTGACTAAGGAGTACAATAATAATATAACATCTACCTGGAATATAAGTAAGACAAGATAAAGTAAATAGTACGATCGAGACTATATGGGATACAATAGGTAGCCTGGAATACAGATCACCATAAAGTCTCCTCGGCAGTTGCGCCTACGTGACAAGATGATCACTAAATAAACCTGTCAGATCCTGTACATTTAGTGTCGAAGTGCAGCCTGATTACTTAAATCAATGCGTGCCCAGTAAGTATCTAGCCAAACTTCAGAGAAGTAGTTACGAGGGGTTAACATCGATACTTACTAGAGGTCCAATAAAGCAGTATGATAAATCATAAACATATATGAAGCACAACAGTAATAAAGGGGATAAAAATGTAAGTTACATAATCTTCCAAAATTTTCTTTTAAAGATACAAATTCCTCAGTCTCGTATTCTATCTCAACAGATCATATATATCATGTTCCAATATCCAACGGATAAGGAATATCAAATAAAATGCCAGATATCTGTGGAAGGATAATCTCGTGAATATTCGGACTATTAGCAATATAATGCACGATTATGCCGAGGTCGTACGACCCGATCCAGAATAAGGTGTACACTGCCTAGGGTAGACCCGAACGAACCTTAGATGCATATATTATACTGTCAAGGTGTTCGGCTTGCTCCATAAGAAAGGAATGAATTTATTGTATTAAGATTCACGTGCTTACAATACAAGTATGTGAGCATAAAGTGGATATACCCTTTACTGTTTATCAACTATTTGCCAACAACTCAAGGTGATAAGGCTTGACCTAATATATATTCCTAAATCAATTTCAATTATAAAATCACTTAATTAAGCTAGCAAAATGAGTTCAAATAATTAAAATGCTACATGATAAAGTCCTAAGTCTACCCGGACGTAAACATGTTTTAGCTACGTACAGACTCATGTCACCTCGTGCGTACGTAGCACCCACAACTAGTAGAACATAACAATTACATCATCTAGGGGGTAGTTTCCCCCTTACAAGGTTAGACAGAAGACTTACCTTGCTCTGAAGTTCCATAACCGGCTCCAACGCCTCTCTCTGACACCCCAAATCGATACTCATCGATCGAAAACTAGTCAAACGACATGAAAACCAATAAAAATATACTCCAATACTCATAAGTCAACCCCCAGGTCCACTCGCCCAGATTCCAGTTTTTTTAAGATAAACATTACCCATAACACCATGAACTCAAATATATAATTTATTCCTAACTCCATGTCCAATTTCGTGGTCAAAATCCGAAAATACTATTTTTAAGTTTTCTTCCAAAGATTCCACAATTTCTATCGAATTTCATGTTAAAATCAAGATATAACCCCTTTATTTAACTCGAAACAAGTAGAAATAACTTAACTTATGATATGTGGCAAAAATAATCTTCAAGAATCACCCCAAATTGCCCCACATGAGCTCCAAGAATATAAAAGTGAAGAAAGGAGCTCAAAATCCCGAAATTGGATGTTAAATCCACCTGCCAAGCCTCCTTCTTTGCAATCCCGGTTATTAGTCATGCAATCACGGTTAACAAATGTTGCAGGATCGTTTGTTTACTTCTTCACAGACACCCTTTGGTATAATGGTTATAACTTTTTGTACAAAATTATAAATGATAAATGTTTTTATTTCTTGAAAACTAGATTCAAAGAGTTACAACTTGCATTTTTGGTCATCCCTAAATTTCTTATATATTGCAAGATATAAGCTCCCGAATTCAGACCATTAACAGTAGAAAATCCTTCTACGCGATCCCGACCTTCCCTCCGTGACCTCGATTCACAAAGGCCTAGAATGTACTTTTCTCTTTGTGATCATGACACATAACTCTGTGATCGCGATGAGCACCCCTGGAATGAAATAACAACAGTTCTAAATGGTCTAAAAGTTGTCCGAAACCACCTCAGAACTCACTCGAGTTCCAAGGAACTCCGTCCAATCATTCTAACAAGTTTATATATCCTATGTAAACTTGCTCAAAGGCTCAGAACATAAATTACAACATCAACACCAAGAATTAAAGATCAAACTCAATTTCTCAAACTCTCTTAATTTTCAAACCTTCATCCTTCGTCGAACGTGTTCGAATCATACTTAAACATTTCGGAACGACGCCAAATTTTGCGTACGAGTCATAAATCACAATGCGAACCCATTTCAAGGCTAGTATTCTCAATCGGACATCGATAACACCAAAGTGCACTTAAAATAAAACTTAAGAAATTCTTAAACTTTCAAAATGCCAATTTTCAATAATAAGCGCTGAAATGCTCCCGGATCACCCGATACTCAGCCCGAATATACGCCCAAGTCCGAAATCATCATACAAACCTATTGGAACCTTCAAATCCTGATTCTGAGGTTGTTTACTCAAAAGTAAAAGCTTAGTCAACTCTTCCACTTAACGCTTCTGAATTTAGAATTTTCCTTCCAAAACAACTTCGAACTTCCAGAAATTCGATTCCGACTACACGTATAAGTCATAAACATAAAGTGAAGCTAATTACTGGTTGGGTTGTTACACTAGAGTTGATTTCTTATTGCTTAGTATGGTTGATTTCGATGTGATCTTGGGTATGAATTGGTTGTCTCCATGTCATGCTATTTTGGATTGTCACGTTAAGACCATGACGTTGGCGATGCCGGGTTTTCCAAAGATCGAGTGGAGAGGTTCTCTAGATTATGTTCCCAGCAGGGTAATTTCTTATTTGAAGGCCCAACAAATGGTTGGGAAGGGGTGTATGTCGTATTTGGCCTTTGTGAGAGATGTGGATGTTGATACCCCTACTATTGATTATGTTCCATTGGTGCGAGACTTTCCAGATGTATTTCCTGCAGACCTGCCACGCATGCCGCCCGACAGGGATATTGACTTTGGTATTGACTTGGTGTCGGGCACTCAGCCCATTTCTATTCCTCCATATCGTATGACACCAGCTGAGTTGAAGGAATTGAAAGAACAGTTTCAGGAGCTTATTGATAAAGGGTTTACTAGGCCTAGTGTGTCTCCTTGGGTTGCACCGATTTTGTTTGTGAAGAAGAAGGATAGTACTATGCGGATGTGAATCGATTATAGGCAGTTGAACAGAGTTACAATCAAGAACAAGTATCCTTTTCCGTGCATTGATTATCTATTTGACTAACTTCTAAGAGTGAGGGTGTTCTCTAAGATTGATTTCAGGTTTGGGTATCACCGGCTGAATATTCATGGCTCGTATATTCTAAAGACTGCATTCAGGACCTCTTATGGTCATTATGAGTTCCTTGTGATGCCTTTTGGGCTGACCAACGCCCCAACAACATTCATGTATCTGATGAATAGTTATTTCAACCATATCTCAACTCGTTTTTCATAGTATTCTTTGATGATATCCTGGTGTACTCGCGTAGTACTCCAAGTGTGAGTTTTGTCTTAGTTTTCTGGCGTTCTTGGGGCATGTGGTGTCCAGTGAGGAATTAAGGTAAATCCAAAGAAGATAGAGGCAGTTCAGAGTTAGCCCAGGCCGTCCTCGGCTACTGAGACTCAGAGTTTTCTCGTCTTGGCTGGTTATTATCGTCGCTTCATGGAGGGTTTCTCATCTATTACATCGCCAACCAAATTGACCTAGAAGGGTTCTCCTTTCAAGTGGTCGGATGAGTGTGAGGAGAGCTTTCAGAAGCTCAAGACTACCTTGATCAAATCTCCAATTCTAGTTTTGCCTTCAGCTTCTGTCTCTTATATAGTGTATTGTGATGCTTATCGGATTGGTATTGGGTGTGTCTTGATGTAGGAGGTTAGAGTGATTTCTTATGATTCACGTCAGTTAAAGCCCCATGAGAAGAACTACCATGTTCATGATTTGGAGTTGGCTGCCATTATTCATGCATTGAAGGTTTGGAGGCATTATCTCTACAGTGTGTCTTGCGAGGTATTTATAGATCATCAGAGTCTCCAACACTTGTTCAAATAAAAGGATCTAAATTTGAGGCAGCGGAGATGTTTAGAGCTGCTAAAGGACTATGATATCACAATTTTGTATCATCCCGGAAATGCCAATGTGGTGGCCGATGCATTGAGTAGAAAGGTGGTGAGTATGGGTAGCCTTGCATTCATTCCTATTGGTGAGAGACCTCTTGCAGTGAGATTATATGTCGGATCCTAGCCGAGTTCTAGCTTGTGTGGTTTCTCGGTCTTCCTTATATGATCGCATTAGAGATCGCCAATATGATGATCCCCATTTGCTTTTCCTTAAGGACACAGTTCAGCACAGTGATGCCAAGAATGTTACTATTAGGGATGATGGGGTGTTGAGGATGTAGGGCCGAATATATGTGCCCAATGTAGATGGGTTGCGTGATTATTCTCGAGGAGGCCCACAGTTCGCGGTATTCCATGCATCCGGGTGTTGTGAAGATGTATCAAGATTTGAGGCACATTATTGGTGGAGGAGGATGAAGAAGGATACAGTGGGGTTTGTAGCCCGGTTCCTAAATTATCAGTAGGTAAAGTATGAGCATCAGAGACTAGCCGGATTACTTCAAAAGCTTGAGATTCCGGAATATAAATGGGAGTGTATCACCATGGACTTTGTAGTTGAATTCCATGGACTTTGAGGAAGTTTGATGCTATTTCGGTGATTGTGGATCGGTTGACCAAGTCCGCGCACTTCATTCCAGTTGGGACTACTTATTATTTGGAGCGGTTGGTTGAGATCTACATCCGCGAGATTGTTTGCCTTAACGGTGTGTCGCTATCCATCATTTCAGATAGGGGCACTCAGTTTTGGAGAGTCGTACAGCGAGAGTTGGGCAACCAGGTCAAGTTGAGTACAACATTTCACCCTCAGATGGACAGACAGTCTGAGCGCACTATTCAGATATTGGAGGATATGCTACGCCCTTATCTCATAGATTTCAGGGGTTCTTGGGATCAGTTTCTACCACTCGTAAAGTTTTCTTACAACAACATCTACCAATCGAGCATTCAGATGGCTCCATATGAGGATTTGTATGGGAGACAATGTCGGTCTCCAGTAGGGTGGTTTAAGCTGGGTGAGGCTAGCTTATTAGGTACTGACTTGGTTCAGGATTCTTTGGACAATGTTTAATTGATTCAGGATTAGCTTCGTACGACGCAGTCTAGACAGAAGAGTTACGATGATCAGAAGGTTCGTGAGGTTTCTTACATGGTTGGGGAGAAGGTAATTCTCAATGTCTCACCAATCAAGGGTGTTATGATATTTGGGAAGAATGGAAAGTGGAGCCCTCGGTATATTAGGCCGTTCGAGGTGCTTCCGAGGATTGGAAAGGTTGCTTACAAGCTTGCCTTGCCACCTAGTATGTCGAGTATTCATCCAGTGTTTCTTGTTTCTATGCTCTGAAAATATGTTGCCAATCCGTCCCATGTTTTGGATTTCAGCACGGGTCAGTTGGATGGTTATTTGACTTATGATGTGGAGCTGGTGGCTATTTTGGGTCAGCAGGTTCGAAAATTGAGGTTAAAAGATATAGCTTCAGTGAAGGTGCATTGGAGATGTCAGCCAGTTGAGGTGGCTACTTTGGAAATCTAATAGGAGATGCGGAGAAGATATCCATGCCTATTTGAGACTCCAGGTACATTTCTAGACTCGTTCGAGGACGAATGTTTGTTTAAGAAGGGAGGATGTAATAACCCGGACGATCATTTTGAGAGTTGTACCCCGCTCTTCCGTATTATTCTTATTAGTTTCTATGTGACTAGCCAGGATAGTTGGTTTGGTTTCGAGGATGTTCCGGAATGAGTTGAGACACTTAGTCTCGAAGTAGGAAGCTTAAGTTGAAAAGGTTGACCGGATATTGACTTATGTGTAAATGACTACAGAATGGAGTTTTGATGGTTTCGTTAGCTCCGTTGGGTTATTTTGGAATTAGGAGTGTATCTGGATAGTGATTTGGAGGTACGTAGTTGATTTAGGCTTGAACCGGCGAAAGTTGGAAAATTAGAAGTTTTGGAAATTGAGAAGTTTAACCGAGAGTTGACTTTGTAGTTATTGGGCTCGGATTTTTGTTCTAGTAGTTGTATTAGGTCTGTTGTGTCATTTATGGCTTGTGTGTAAAATTTGAGGTCAATCGGGCTTGATTTGATAGGTTTCAGCGTCGAATGTAGAAGTTGGAAGTTCATTAAGCCTGAATCGATGCGTGATTCGTGGTTTTAGCGTTATTTGATGTGATTTGACGCTTCGAGCAAGTTTATGATTTTTTAGGACTTGTTGGTATGTTTGGTTGAGGTCCGCACGGAGCCTCGGGTGGATTTCAAATGGTTAACGGATTGGAATTTGGACAAGAAGATGGCTGAAGCTGCAGAGTTCTGGTGTGTGGTTTCCTTCTTCGTGTTCAAGAGGGAAGTCTCGCGTTCCCGAAGAGAATCTGGAGGCAGGTGAAGATTTTTTCTTCTCGTTCGTGAATAGGGGAGTGAAGTTCTGGAGAAGTCGTGCATCGCGAAGGCGAGAAGGGGTCGCATTCACGAAGAAGAAGAAAGAGGCAGACTGGGGACCTCACGCATTTGGCCTACGCGTTCGCAATAGAGGCTTCGCGTTCACAAAGCTTGGGGTCATTAGCCATCGCATTTGCGAGGGAAATCTTGCATTCACATAAGAGGTTATTGGTAGCAGAATAATTTGTGCTTCACGAACGCGAGGCACCTTCCGCGTTCACGAAGAAGAGTCATCTGGGCAGAACATAAATATTTTAAAATGAGGGTTTGAGTTCATATAAAAAATTTGATTTTGGGAGCTCGATTGAAAGAGATTCTTGGAGAGATTTTCAAGGGAGTGTTTGGGGTAAGTGATTCCTACATAGTTTTGGTTAAATCCCATGATTATCTCATTGATTTCATCATTGAATTCGTATTTGGGTTGGAAAATTGGGGGGAAATGGAGAAAACTTCCTAGGCCGAATGTGGGGGATTTGGGTGAGATTTTGGTATCTGATTTGAGTAATTTTGGTATGGTTAGACTCTTGGTTGAATGGGTGTTCGAATTTTGTAACTTTCATCAGATTCCGAGACGTAGGCCCGAGGAGTTGACTTTTGACTTTTAATTAAGAACTTAGCATTTTCATATGGATTGATTCCTATAGCTTGAGTTGATTGTATCAAATCGTTTGTGTCTAGATTCGAGGCATTCAGAGGTCGATTTGCAAGGCAAGGGCGTGTTGGAGTAGAGTTTTTCACGGCTTGAGGTAAGTAACAGTTCTAAACTTGGTTTTGAGGGTATGAAACCCTGAATTACATGTTATGTGATTGGTATTGAGGTGACGCGCATGCAAGGTGACAGGCGTGTGGGCGTGCACCGTAGGAATTGTGACTTGGTCAATTCCATGGAATTGTATAATTGAATAATCTTGTTGTTATCCATATATTTTGCATGTGTTAGAGAAATTGAGTTGCAAGTCATGATAGAAATCATGTTTAGGCAATATGTTGGTATCGTTGGGAATGACATACGTCGCATTACATGTTGAATTAATTGCTTAATTTGAAATCAGGCACTCAGTCACATCTATTATATGCATATCATATCTCAGTATATGATGTCATTTATTTATACATTATATCATTATTTTTTGGGAAAATTACCATGATTCTTGTGAGCCCGAGAGACTGGAAAGATTGATGATTGAGTGAAACCAAAGGCTTGATTGCGAGGATATTATGGTATCAGGCTGCACACCGTAGCATGTGTATTTTATTCATGCCATGATTGGCTTATTATAGCGCTTGGGCTAGAATTTCCCCTCCGAATTCTGCACACCCACAATGATCAGAGGTACCTACTGAGTGCCGAGCGCCTAGAGATAGCGAGGATTGAGTGGTTGTGAGGATGGAGTGAACAGAAGGACTTAATGACTGATACTCCGAGAGTATGAACATGATTTCATTACTGTCTATGTACTTTATTTGGAATATTTAACTTTCATGTAGATACCGAGTTATATCATATCTTGTTTAAATTGAATTTGACATGATTTACTTGTTTGGGCTTTAACTGTTAATTTGAAAGCATGCCTACATTTTTGTACTATAATCCTGTAATTGAACTATACCTGTGAAGCTCGTCACTAATTTTAGTCCAATAGTTAGACTTGTCACTTACTGAGTTGGTTGTACTCACGCTACAGTCTGCACCTCATGTGCAGATCCAAGTGTTGCCCATCACGGCGGTTGCTGATTCACATAGTTCAGACATTCGGAGATCATCGAGGTAGCTGCTTTGGCGTCCACAGATCTTGACTCTCCTCTCCTATATTTCAGTGTATTTATCCATTTCTACTTTCTAGACAGTGTACCAGACTATGTCATTATGTAGATGCTCATGTACTCAGTGACACTCATTTTGGGAAAACTTATGTATTGAGTTATGATATTCTATCATGTTTTATGAGACTTCTATTTATTTAAATTTTTTTGGTATAAAAGCTGAAGGTGTTGGAAATGTCTGAGTAGTCGGCTTGCCTAGTACCATGATAGGCGTCATAACGACATGTTGGGTTTTGGGTCGTGATACCCAATGTACTTCGTAAGTGTCGAGCCTAACCTCGACGAGGTAGTGACAAGGCTATGACAAGACACCTACGTAAAAACCTTGTGCAAATATATATAAAGAAGCAAAATAACAAGAAGAATGATAAAATATTAACTGGGAGGAGACATACAAAAGGGGAGAATATCATAAAAATGACAAGTATGATGTCCCGAAATAACATCTTCCGAATTAAGCGTCAATATAACCAAGTAAATCACCAAAACAGGAAATCAGATAAAGCAATGATATGAAAATGAATGGCATGGCATCACACTTCGTGCTTTTACCCTTGTCCTCACCATGTAATATCATGAATATAATGGCACGATATCACCTTTCGTGTTTTTACTAATCGGCACGGCATTATCATTCGTGCTTTTACTCTCAAATCTCTCAATATATGATAATGAATTCAAATAAGGCACGGCAACACCATTTGTGCTTCTCTTTCTCTTCCTCACCAAGCAACAATTTAAATCTGAATAATAAAAATCATGGCGGGAAACAATTTCACTTCAAATATAGTGCCACGATATCAAACTCAACTTTCAAAATATACAACATCATTGAAATAAATAATAAATATGAAACGAATAATTTAAGAAAGTAATAATTTAACCTAAGCATGCATAACATGATTAAAAAAACAATTTAATACAAAGAAAAAAATTTCACCCGCATGCTTTAACCCAATGACAATGCATAGATACTCGTCACCTCACAAATACGTTTTCCCAACACATAAAACACGTAGAAAATAGACCAACACGTCCAAATCTCTCAAATCAAGGTTAACCGTGACACTTACCCCGCTCCGCAACCAAATCAATGTTCAACCGCGGCTTAGCCTCCAAACCAATCAAATCTAACCAAATAAAGTTCAAATAATTCAAAATAGGCTTTAGAAAATTAATGAAAGAAGTTCAATTTTGATCTTTTTGAAAAAGTGACAAAAGTCAACCCTGGGCTTGCTTGGTCGAAACATAAGGTTCGGAGCTTTACCCGATTACACATTCACCCCCGAGCCTCGTTATGTGATTTTTTGAAATCTTCTAAATCTTAATTTTAAAAAAATCTCCAATTCTACCCAAATACCTAATTTCTACTATGAAAATCCTAAATTTGATGTTGGAATCTCATGAAAAATAACTGGGAGTTGAAAAGAAATGGATTAAAGTCACTTACCAGTGAATTTGGGAAGAAAAGTCTCTTAAAATCGCCTATAGAGTGTTTAGGGTTGAGAAATGGTGTAAAATAAGCTAAGTCCTGATTTTTCCATCTTTTACCCAGCTGCAGATGTCAATTGCAATGTCGTGTTCGCAATTGAAAGCATCACAAATGCGATACAAGGGTCACAAATGCGAACACTGTTTTAGAAGAACAAAAGTTGCAAATATGAATAAACAGCCTTTGCAAATGCGGCCAAGATTTCGCAATTGCGAAGAAGTCCTATTTTGCCAGGCATCCATATGCGACCAAGTGATCGCAAAAGCGATCATGTGCTATTCGCAATTGCGAACCATTTCCTCGCAAATGCGAGGTTAGCCCAATCCCAAGTCCTTCTCGAAAATTCGAACTCTTGTTCCAAAAGTGAGGCTCACAAATGTGAGCCAGACCTCTCAAATGTGAGATTTGCATTAGAACATCAGAGCTGGAAGAACATCAACTGACTTCAACCATCCAAACTCATCTGAAACGCGTCTGGAACTCTCCTGAACCCCTCGGGCTCCAAACCAAACAGGCACACAAGTGTAATAAAGTTATACGGACTCGCTTGCGCGATCAAACACCAAAATAACACCTAGAACTACGAATCAGACATCAAAATGCATCAAATTTTCAAAGAAATTCAAGAACTTCCAAATTCACAATCGAGCGTCCAAATCCTATCAAATCAACTCTGTTTTGGACCAAATTTTACAGACAAGTTTTGAATAGTAAATAGGACCTATACCAAGTTTCGGAACTTAAATCCGAACCTGATAACCATAAAGTCAACCTACAGTCAAACCTAGAAAATCTTTAAACCTTCAAGTTACTAGTTTTCAACAAATCACGTCAAATCAAGTTAGGGACTTCCGAATTTAATTTCGAGCATACCCCCAATTCCAAAATCATGATACGGACCACCAGGAATGTTAAAATACCAATCGGGGGTCATTTACATAAAGTGTTGACCGTATTCAACTCAAGTCATTTTAAAGCTAAAATTCATATTTTCTTTAATTTTTCACATAAAATCTTTCCGGAAAAAGATACGGACTGTGCATGCAAATTGAAAAACAATAAACGGAGCTAGTCGAGGTCTCGAAACACGAAAATAAGGTCTAAAACTCAAAATGACCTATTAGATCATCACATTCTTCACCTCTAAATAATTGTTCATCCTCGAACGGACATAGAGAGGTACCTGGACTGGTGAAAAGGTAGGGGTATGTACTCTGCATATCGGACTCGGACTCCCATGTAGCTGCCTCGATCAGCTGACCTCTCCATTGCACTCTAACAGAAGGATAACTCTTAGACCTCAACTTTCGGACATGTCATGCTAGAATGGCCATCGACGGCTCCTCGTAAGTCAAATACTTGTCCAATTGGACTGAGCTGAAATCTAATACATAGGACGAATCGCCGTGATACTTCTGCAGCATGAAAACATGGAACATCGGGTGAACTGCTGATAAGCGAGGTGGAAATGCAAGCTTGTAGGCCACCTCACCAACTCTCTCAAGGATATCAAAGGTCTGATACACTTAGGGCTCAACTTGCCTTTTTCCCGAACCTCATCACACTTTCATGGGTAAAACTTGGAGTAAAACCCTATCTCCAACCATGAGTGTGACATCACGAACTCTCTGATCGGCATAACTTTTCTACCTAGACTGTATTGTACGAAGCCGATCCTGAATCATCTTGACCTTTTCCAAGGTATCTTGAACCAAACTTGTACCTAGCAACCAAACCTCTTCCGGCTCAAACCGACTAACTGGAGAATGACAACGCCTCCGATATAAGGCCTCAAAAGGAGCCATCTGAATACTCGATTAGTAGTTGTTGTTGTAGGAAAACCCCTCAAGCGGAAAGAACTGATTCCAAGAGCCCACGAAATCCATAACTCAGGTGCGAAGAATATACTCTAATATTTTAATGGTGCACTCGGACTGCCTATCCGTCTAGGGGTGAAATGTTGTACTCAACTCAACTCGTGTGCCTAACTCATGATGTACGACACTCCAGAAACGTGATGTAAATTGTGTGCCCTGGTCAGAATTAATGGACACCGGTACACAGTGAAGATGGATAATCTCACAGATATAGATCTCAGCCAGCCATTATGAAGAATAGGTAGCTACCACCGGAATAAAATGCACCGACTTGGTAAACCTATTCACAAGGACCCATACTACGTCAAATTTCTTCAAAGCATGTGGGAGCCCAAACCTCTTCCGGCTCAAACCGATTAACTGGAGAATGACAACGCCTCCGATATAAGGACTCAAAAGGAGCCATCTGAATACTCAATTAGTAGTTGTTGTTGTAGGAAAACCCCTCGAGCGGAAAGAACTGATTCCAAGAGCCCACGAAATCCATAACTCAGGCGCGAAGAATATACTCTAATATTTTAATGGTGCACTCGGACTGCCTGTCCGTCTAGGGGTGAAATGTTGTACTTAACTCAACTCGTGTGCCTAACTCATGATGTACGACACTCCAGAAACGTGATGTAAATTGTGTGCCCTGATCAGAATTAATGGACACCGGTACAGAGTGAAGATGGATAATCTCACAGATATAGATCTCAGCCAGCCATTATGAAGAATAGGTAGCTACCACCGGAATAAAATGCACCGACTTGGTAAACCTATTCACAAGGACCCATACGACGTCAAATTTCTTCAAAGCATGTGGGAGCCCAATAACAAAATCCATGGTAATACGCTCCCACTTCCACTCGGGAATCTCAAGTCTCTAAAGCAAACTACTTGGCCTTTAATGCTCGTACTTCACCTGCTGGAAATTCAAACACCGAGACACATACACAACTATATATTTCTTCATTCTTATCCACCAATAATGCTGCCTCAAATCTTGATACATCTTGGCGCCACCTGGATGAATGGAATACCACGAACTATGAATCCTCAAGAATCCTCAGGAAGCCCATCCACATTGGGCACATAAATCCGACCATACATTCGCAACACCCTATCATCTCCAATACAAACCTTATTCGCATCAACGTGATGCATTGTGTCCTTAAGGACAAGAAAATGAGGGTCATCATAATGACGCTTTCTAATGCGCTCATACAAAGAAGACCAAGAGCTAATTTACCAAGGCATGATATCTGATGCTTATGGTCTCTCACCAACTGGAATATATGCAAGGCTTCCCATACTCATAGCCTTCCTACTCAAGGCATTTTCCACCACATTGGCCATTCCGGGATGATACAAAATGGTAACATCATAGTCTTTTAACAGCTCTAACCACCTCCATTGCCTCAAGTTGAGAACTTTTTGCTTAAACATGTACTGTAGACTTCGATGATCTGTGAATACCTCACATGACACGCCGTAGAGGCAATGCCTCCAAATCATCAATGCATGAACAATAGATGCCAACTCTAAGTCATGAACAAGGTAATACTTCTCACGAACCTTTAATTACCGAGATGTGTATGCAATCACCCTACTATCCTGCATCAATATAGCACCAAGCCCAATATGTGATGCATCACAACACACATTGTAGTCAATGAGGCACCCTTCTGGGTCAATCTAATCAATGAGGCTGCAATAGATGAAAACCCTCCACGGACCAGCGATAATAACCTGCCAAACCCAGGAAGCTCCGAATGTCACGACTCCAATTTCCCTCCGTAAGATGTCGTGATGGCACATAGTCTCTATGATTAGTTAAGCCTAATAAATAATAATAACTGAACAGATATAATTAACAAGTTACTGAAAACAACTGAATAATAGATAAAAACCTTCTGAAAATAGAATCTCATCAATATACATCCCAAAATCGGTGGAACTGAGTCATAAGCTCTATAGAATAACTCTAGAATATCTAATACATAACTGTCTAAAAGAAACATACCAGGAAATAAAATAGGGAAGGTGACTCCGAGGCTTGCGGATGCCGAGCAGGCATACCTTGAAGTCTCCGATAAAGTCATCTAGTAGGTAATCTATAACGACCAATACGAGCATACGTATCTGGATTTGCACAAAACAAATATGCAGAAGCGTAGTATGAGTACACCACAACGGTACCCAGTAAGTATCAAGCCTAACCTCAGTAGAGTAGTGACGAAACCAGGTCAAGAGACTTGCTAGGATATAAATAAAAGTATAAAGTGTAATACGAATGTGAAATGGAAAGTGAAGAAACAACTAATACGGAACAAGATAATAGCATGAACTAGTACTGAAAATCAACAATAGAAATAGCATAAAAGAAGAAACTAAAGGGGCTACGATGATCATGAATGGATAATAACTGCTAGAACAAATAAGAGTGAAACAACAAGATACATTCCCACCAAAACACTTTGCGACATGAAATAACAACAAGAATCACAATGAGGTACTGCCTCATGTATAATGAAATCAAAACCGAGGTACCATCTCGTATAATCAAGAACCACAACTGAGGTACCGCCTCGTGTTCACTTTTCTCAATTTCAATCATAATATTTCCTCATAACGCCGCGTGAGCCTTACATTTTAAAACAGGTTTTGTAAACAGTTTTTCCAAAATACCTACACACAATTTAGACCACCTTATTACACTACGTGGCTTCAAGCAGTTCCCCTACAAGCAACACGCACATAAGTCTCACCTTATAACGTCGCAAGCACATCAACCCAAGACTTATACCTCCGCATGCACGTCAATATCATATCACAATAACAATTCGCACCACAACTGCCCATATAACACAACCTGCCAACAATAACAATATTAATGTTTCCACAACAATAGTCATGGCTCTACCACAATGTATACAATAATATCAACAACAACAATGGATGAAAGATGCTCAATAAGATTTGCTTCAACAATAACCAACATCACCTCAACGTATTAACGACTTTCACAACTTTAACACCAAATAAATCAACAATGAGAGAAATAATGTATAACCACAATATTAGATAAGACTAACTCACAACAAAAGAGATAATATGCAACAATGAGTCTCAAATAATGGAAATAAACAAGTAAAGGGATAAAATGAACAATTAATTCAAGTAACGAAAATCAATAAGGACAAAGATAACACGAAAAATAACTTCAAACAGTGATAATTAACAATGAAGAAATAGCATGTAACAATCAAGGAGGCAACAAGTTCAACTAAAGCATGGGAGAAATTTAGCAAGTAGGATGTAGAACAAATACTAAACAAGTCAACTAAGGAATTTTAGGATGGTATAACACAATTAGGGATAAATTGACTATGAGAATTTAGAACATAATATGGCATTTCAGTTAAAGCATGAAAATAGTCTAAGTAGCCTAAATCGGTCAAATACTACGTACAACCCGTGTACTTACTCATCACCTTCCATACACGAATTTCACTTAGAACAATTGAATCCAACAATACCAATCCTAAGCGGTAGTTCCCCACACGAAGTTAGGCAAGACACTTACCTCAACTAGGAAAATTCAACACTTGGAAATAGCTTTTATCTTAAAATCCGCCTCCACACCGCTCAAATCTAACCAAAATCAACTCAATATCATCAAAAAAGTCTAGGGAATTCAATTGAAATAGATAAATTTAAGATCTTTATACTTTTCCCAAAAAGTAAACAAAAGTCAACTCGAGGTCCGCCCAGTCAAAACCCGGGACCAAATCAACCCAAAAGCTTCCGGGAACAAAAATAACCAACCCCGCAAGTCACAAAAGGATAAACACACAAGTGTGAAGTAATAAAAGGGGTAACGGAGTGTAATTACACAAAATGACCGATCGGGTTGTTACATTGAATCTCTCTAGCTGAAGTAGGTCTATGCTTATTCTGAACTGCCTCAATCTTCTTAGGATCCACTTTAATGTCCTCGGCAGATATAACATGCCCCAAAATGCAACTGAGTCCAACCAAAACTCACACTTTGAAAACTTGGCATATAACTGACTATCTCTCACTCTGAAGTACAATCTGAAGATGCTACTCATGCTCCTCTAGACTGCAGGAGTAGAGCAAAATACCTTTAATGAATATGATCACAAAAGAATCCAAATAGGGCTTAAATACCCAATTCATCAAATCCATAAATGCCACTGGGGAATTTGTCAAGCCAAATGACATCACTAGGAACTCATAATGCCCATACTGGGTCCAGAAAGCTGTCTTAGGGACATCTGATGCCCTAATCTTCAACTGATGGTAGCCAGATCTCAAATTAATCTTCGAAAATACTTTGGCACCCTAAAGCTGATCAAATAAGTCATCAATCAGCGGCAACGGATAATTGTTCTTGATAGTGACTTTGTTCAATTGCCGTTAATCTATAAACATCCTCATCGAATCATCCTTCTTCTTCACGACCAACACTGGTGCACCCCAAGGCGAGACACTAGACTTAATGAATCCTTTATCAAGAAAATCCTATAACTACTCCTTCATATCCTTCAACTCGGGTGGGGCCATATAGTATGGTAGAATAAAAATGGGATGGGTATCCACAGCCAAGTCAATACAGAATTCGATATCTCTGTCGTGTGGCATCTACGGAAAATCTACAGGAAGCACCTCTAGAAAATCACGAACAACTGGTACTGAATTCATGTGAGGAACCTCCGCGCTAGGATCATGGATATAGACCAAATATGCTAGACATCACTTCTCAACCATGCGCCGATCCTTTACATAAGAAATACCCTACTGGTAGAATGGCCAGGAGTCCCTCCACTCTAATAAAGACAACCTCGGCATGGCTAAGGTCACCATATTGGCGTGACAATCCAATATAGCATGATAAGGTGACATCCAATCCATGCCCACAATAATGTCAAAGTCCACCATATCAAGAAGTAGGAGATCTGCACTAGTCTCAAGGCTTCCGATAGAAACCACAGACAATTAATAAACACGTTCTACAATAATAGAATCTCCCACAGGCATGAAAACATATACATGAGCAATCAAAGAATCATGAGGCATAACCAGATATGAAGCAAAATAGGATGACACGTAGGAATAAGTAGAGCTAGAATCAAATAGGACTGAAGCATCTCTATGGTTAACTGGATCAATACATGTGATGATGGCGCCAGATGACTCTGCCTTAGGTCTAGCTGAAAATGCATAAAAATAGGGTTGGGCCCCACCACTCTGACCTCCGTCTCTCGGACGACCTCTAGCTGGTTGGCCTTTATCTCTAATGGTCTGACCTCCACCTCTAATGGCCTGACCTCCACCTCTGGCAGCCTAACCCCCGCCTCTATCTTCTGAGTGGGCGGTGAATCACCAGTGACGGAACCGTGGCACGAGAACACTGTTGTGGTATGTCGCCCTCTGACCTAGGGAAAAATCTAGCAATGTGCATCGGATCTCCACAAGTATAAAAAGCTCTCAACTGCTGTAATTGCTGACCCTTAGAACTGGCCCTATCAACCTGAGAACCACCTTGATAACTATGGACCGAAGGTGCACTAATAGGAGTTGATGATGCACTGTAAGCCAGCTTCTCAGGATGAAACACATAAGAACCACGACTACCCGAAGAATCGTGGGATGCCTGAAGCACTGACTGAAATGTCCTAGGAGGATGGCCTCTACCAAAAGAACCTTTGCCTCCAGATGAGGAACCACTGAAGCTACTGAAATGATGGGGCCTCTTCTCAGATGTTTCTCCTCCATCTTGACCGCAAACTATATTGATTCGTCTAGCAATTTCTACGACCCTCTAGAAATAAATATCATCCCCAATATCATTGGCCATCTATAGCCTAATATCGAAATAAAGTCTATTAATGAATCTCCTCACTCTCTCCCTCTCAGTAGGGATTAAGACAACTGTATAACGAGCTAGGTCCACAAATCGAGTCTCATACTTGGTAACACTCATGCTACCCTATTGAAGGCGCTCAAACTGTAGGCGGTACTCCTCTCTCAGAGTAAAAGGAATTAACTTCTCCAAATATAATTGCAAACACTGATCCCAGTTAAGTGGAGGTAAACCAGTCGGTCTGCTTCACTCAAAATCCTGCCACCACTTCTTGGAAGAACCAATCATCTAGAACATTGCAAAGTCGACCCCATTGGTCTCAACAATACTCATGTTGTGCAACACCTCATGGAAACGGTCCAAGTAATCATGTGGGTCCTCAAAAGGTGCGCAAACAAACTGAATAGGGAAGAGCTTTGTGAACTTATCCAATCTCATCAATCCATTAGAAGATATCGCGAGTCTCTCCCCGGTCTGTGCACCAACAACAGGATGAATTACCCCAACTGGCTGGACTGCTGGAGTCTGATATATGGGATCCATCCACTCTGGAGTGTGAGTTACAGGAGTCTGTGCTCCTCTCCAAAATGAGAGACAACTGGTGCCATCGGAATTGCACCGGTCTTGGTCACACTCTACATAAGGCCCACTAAACAGATTAGAGCATCCTGAAGCAGGGAAGTGGCTATAAACCCCTTCGGGACCTAAGCGGGTCTGACTGGTGCAGTCTGAGATGGGATCTCCTCCTCATGATCAATCTGAGGCTCCAATGCGGGTGCTTCTTCTCGAGCTCTAGGCTGAGTTGTGCCTCTGCCTCGGCCTCTAGCTCGACCTCTACCCCTTGTAGTGGCAATAACAAGGGGCTCTGGCTCCTATCCGGCTGTAGATGTTGTGCGTGTTCTCACCATATACAAGAGAACAAGAATGGAATGATTCAAACATCAATGATAGAATAAAATCGCACGATATGGAAAGAAAAAAGTGAAAATTTTCCTAAAACTCTATAGCCTCTAGAAGATAAATACAGGCGTCTATGTATCGATCCTCTAGATTCTACTGCGCTTGCTTGTGACTCGTGAGACCTAAGAAACCTAGGTCTATGATACCATCTTTTCATGACCCGAATTCCCAACCTCGGGATCGTGATGGCGCCTAACATCTACTTTCTAGTCAAGCCGATGTTAATAAAGAAATTAACCAATTATTTTAAGAATTAACTCAAGTAATGACTGTTTAACCAAAGAATTAGACCCTTTGACTAAATCTTATTTTTAAGATGAATACGGGTTACTGATAATCAAGGTAATGGAGAAAAATGAATAATAGATAGTATTGCAGAAATATAAAAAAATCGAAGTTAATTGTCTTCGAGAATCAGATGTCTTTACAAGCTGTATTCCCCTCCCTTATATAGGAGATTATTATAACGTACGACTCTTGCTATGGTTACTCATTAATGCCTAATTATGGCATTATTGAGGCATTATAAAGGATAACGGTAATTGGGGTTTGGTTACATAACGTTCGAGTAATCAATTGTGGGTCCTTGAATCTGCCCGTAGCTTTGTCTAGATTCATTCTGACCGTGCCTCTCTCCCATTTTGATCAAGTTGTGTTTCCCGTGACTGATAAGTTCGTGGGTTTACTGAAACGTACCTCTTCCAAGAATCTCATCCAGCTGTCGCGTTTTCGTGTGTCCACGTGACTGGCTGAGTTGTCAAAAGCTCGCTTACGTGTGAAACTCTTTTCTACCAATACAGATAGTCCCCCCACTTACCATATATTTTAACGATTAATAGTTGGTAAGTGGATATTCATTTATGACGGGAATATTTTTCCGCCGCTTTTCCTTGAATCATTGTATCCTTCTCTGCACCATAGGCGTCGTTTGTCACTTCCATTTAATGCTCATACCACCTGTCCTTTTCGAATTGGTTATGCATTTACTCGCCACCTTTTAGGGATTTTTGCGGCTGTGCCAGTCCCGAAGTGACATCTTCAATTATGACTTTTCATCATTATTTTCCTTTTTCTTCATGTTTGACGGTTTTCTTCAAGTATAAATACATGTTTTCTTTCCTTTGCTTCCATGAAACACTTTTCTAACTTTGTCTTTTGTAAAAAACTTTATTCTTTGCCTTTGTAAACATGCCTTTGTAAACATGTCTTCCTCAAACCAACCTCAAAGAGTAATAGATATTGAAAGTTTAACGCCATTTTTTGCTCCGACTAGGAGTCGGAGGGGTGGTAGACTTAGAAGTCTAGGATCTACTCCTTCGAGTGGCTCCTCTTCTTCTCAGATAGTAACTCCTCCTTCCACTAGATCTCTAGTTTCTCCGAGGTTTAGGGTTTCTCGGTATTTTTCTAGAGGTAGAGGCGAACGCCTTCGTGAACCTGGAGTCGATGAAATTGTCCTTGCTGAGTTTGTTTGTTCTAGGGATAGTCAAGTTCTAGTAGATCAATCTTCTTCTCTTGATAGTGTCAAAAGATATCCAACCCTTATAACTGAGGGTCAGAATTCCCTTGTTCGTAGGGAGTGCTTTTGGAGGTCTGACTTTCCTGCCTATATTTCGAATAGTAATCAAAGAACGTCTTACAAGACAGGATATTCTTTTTTTTCATACATATCCTCTCACTTTAGGGTTTATACCCTCCATCGACCCAGTTATAATTGAATTTTGCCGTTTTTCAATATCTGCTTAGGACAAGTTGGCCCGCTTGTGTGGCGAGTTGTCGCATGTCTTAGGAGTTTGTCTTATTTAGCTCCGGTTCCTTTTACCTTCAACCATCTTATTCACCTCTACTTTCCTACCTTATTTCGTGAAGGGGTTTTTACTCTGACTGCTAGAAGCAAAAGAGTGTTGGTAACCCTTGGAGATGACAAGGATAGGGGTTGGTACCTCCAGTATGTTGTTGTACCTACTGTTGGGTTAGTGGGTGAAGAAAATCTTCCCTTCCCTAAGAAGTGGAATCGCGCATGTGAGTATGCTTTAGCTTACATTTACTTTTTTTTGTTTTGACTTGAGATTTTTTATTAGCACCGTGTCTGTTTTTTCTTCTCTCAGCAATCATGAATACTGTTGAGAATGTCTCCGGTATTCGTGATTGGGTAGAAAAATTGTTGTCTGTTGCTCTTTCAGAAGAAAGATCTTGGAAGTACCTCGATGGGAGGTATGGTTGGCAAGTAAAGACCCACGATAAGTAAAGCTCTTGTTCTTTCTTCTTTCCTTACTCGAGTCTCTCTTTTTTGTCATTTAACTTTTTTCCCTTTTAATAGGGTTCTCTGCTCGTGGGGTGTCTGCTTCATCT
>ML302767.1:0-12865 GCA_005239505.1 Nicotiana paniculata | reverse complement strand
GGATTCATTTTTTCACTAATGTCGTGTGCTTTTTTGCAGGTACCAAAGCTGAATTTCTGACTTACTTCCAAAGGGACCTTTTACTGGTGCCATTCCAAAGAAGAGACTGTAGGAATAGACAACAACTCAGCAGTTTGGAGGATCATAATGTTGTCTTTATGCAAATTCATAAGGCTTACAATATGTAAACAAAACAGTTTAATGTTCAACTGGAGAAAAGCACAATTATTCAGAAAGTTTAAGAGAAATGAGCAGCAATGTAGGGAGGCAGTAATGGAGCAGTTCAGGGCTGTCCAGATTCAAACGAACTTTGTTACTTGTTTTGGAGGTACAGTGTTAGTGTTATTGTTCTTTGCCTTGCAAGATTCACTGGAAAAACAGTCAGGGTAGGCAATAGCATTGACTCAACTGGAAATGATATTGTACTCATACCTTGTCACTCACTACGACTTCCAAGGGTGGTATTAGCACTAGGTGCTCATTCCCTGGAAGAAGGAAAGGTGACATGCATAAGTATGAGAAAGCAAAGAGATTACACATGCTAAGCCTAACTATGGAAGACACACAAGCAATGCAGATTTATACTGGATTTAGACAGGGAAAGCAAGCAGTTGATTGCCACAAATGGGATCGAAGGACATACTGGATCAACATACTGATATGCAATGAAGATCAACATATTGGATATGCAATGCAAATTTATACACTGGATCTTACTTCACGCAATGGCAATGGTTATGAACTACACATGGATCGAGCAGCACACTTGGAGTGTGCATCATGGCGACGAGGTTTACAGATTATCTTACCTATTTTTTAAACAAATGTTAGATACTAGTGTTCATAGTATTAGTATTTCAAGGTGTAATATCAAGTTTGGGATGCTCGAGACCAAAGTTGATAATAGGATCTATGTAGTAGGCATAAAGTATGGTTTTGCACAGTGCAAGACGACATGTTACTTTGTTTTATTTTACTATATATAAATAAAAACTAGCCCTAGGCACTGCCTAGTGGATTGCTTAAAAAAAAACTCATGCTCATCCATCTGCTTCTGCGGTTGAAATCCCGCACTTGCACTCCCGCATATGTGGAAAATACTTCACACCTACAATCCCAGCTCCCTCAGCCAAACTCCGCTTTTGCGAACTCACCCTCGCAGAAGCGCATCCACTTCTGCGGAACCCTTTGCGCATATGCGGTCTCTCTCCATCCAAGCCAACCTCGTACCTACACGACTAAGGCAGCACCTGTGGCTCCGCATCTGCAGCCATACCCATCGCAAATGCGAAAACACCAGAATTCAGATTTCTTCAGCAATTCCTCGAAGTCCAAAATGAATCCGAACTCAATTTGAATCAAACCCGAGGCCCCCAGGGCCCCGAACGAAATATACCAACAATTCCTAAACCATAATATAACTTAAAGCCTCGAATCACATCGAATAACACCAAAATTATGAATCGCACCTTAATTCAAGTCTAATAAAGCTAATAAACTTCTGACTTCTAAAATTTATGCCGATTCACATCAAATCAACATGATGACCTCAAATTTTGCATCGATGTCCCAAATGACACAACGGGCCTACTCCAACTCCCATAACCAAAATTTGAACCCGATATCCACAAAGTAAACTTTCGGTCAAACCTCTAAACCTTCCAAACCTTCAACTTTCCAATTTTTGCCAAAAACACACCAAATCAACGTACGACTTCCAAATCCACATCCGGATATACACCTAAGTCAAAAATCACCATATGAAGCTATATAAATCATCAAAATACTATTTCAGAGTCGTTTACACAAAATTCAAATTTCACTAAACTCTTTCAAGTTAAGCTTCAAACCTTGAGACTAAGTATCCCAATTCACTCCAAGACCTTCCCGAAACCAATCCAACCACCCCAACAAATCACATAACCACAAATGAACATATAAAAAGTATTAATAGGGAAATGGGACTACAATATGCAACAGGACCGGCTGGATCGTTGATAAGTGTAGATTTTAACCACTTATTAGTACCTTCTTACATTAGTTTTAGTCCAAAAGTGTTGCTTCTTGTTCCCAAACTAATGAGATTGTGCAAATTACAGGCACGTTGGAGAATTAAACCTCAACAAAGAAATCTAACTCAAAAAGAAGTGTTCCAGCTCATAAAGTCAAGAAACAGTGCAGGAGCCAACGTGCAGTCCGTATTAGGAACTCTACGATCGCAGAAGAAAGTGCGGATCGCAGAAATACCTCTACGACCGGAGATCAGGTATTCAAGCTCATCGTATGTTTGAAAAAGTGAGGTCCACACACAAAATGTGCACTCAAAAAACATGGTCGCAAAGACAAGAATTCAAAAAGTTTTAGAGAATGTGCAAAACGACCAAGTATGAAACCTTGTCAAAAGTGCAGTCTCAAGAGGAAAAGTGGGTCGGAGAAGTTTAAGTCCATCCGCAGACTGAATTGTGCGGCTGCAGAAGCTAAGAACGTGCAGACCGCACATGGAATTGTGCGGCCGCAGAACCTCCCGAAGGGTATTTTTGTAAGCGAATTTTGGACACTATAAATAGACAGGAAACACTTTTTAGGGCATGTTTTGTAATATTTAGTGTTTAACCGTTATACTTTACTATTTTGGGTAATTATGATCATTTTGGGTGAAGAAACATTACTTTTATCAAGTTAATTTTGTTTTACGGCTTTAATTAGTTCTTCTTCTTCTTTATTTTCTTCAATTTCTGTCATGAGTAGCTAGATTTTCTCTAGAGTTGTGACCCAAGCCTAGTGTGTAAACCTTATGGGTGATTAGTCTAATGCTTGCTTATGATTGAGTGTTTATTATTCAGCCTTGTTCATGCATTATTTCTAGAAATAATGGTTGCAAACACTGACTCATGCCTATTTGACGTGGTTCTTACTTAAGAAAGAGGGACTTAGACTAGAAAAACTAGGCTAACAAGAAATATAGCTAGTTAAAGTTTTGGACGGTCTAATTAAAGGGTTTGAATTGAGACCCAATTGACCTTGAGAAAGTCAACTTGGGCAAAACCACTCTATAACAGGGAGTATTGAGTGGATAATTTAGAGTTGAGAGTTATAATACACCTCGATCACTAAAATAAGCATTAAAGTGATTACCTATTATGCTAACACCTAGGTGAATGTTACACCCCTAGGCCTTTTACCAATTTGATAAAAACAACAAAAACAATTGCTCGTGTTCTAGTCTCTTATCATTAGTTGATAATTGCTAGTGTTAATTTTAGAAGTAGAAAATAAAATCCCTTATTTGGAAGCACAATTAAGCTATTTCATTTACTCTCATCAAGTGTATACCCTAACACTCATATTTAAATCCCTTTGGAAATCGAACCCGACACTTGTTGGGTATTATTCTTCCAACGACTGTTTTCACTCACGATTGAGTGTGGATCAATTTTTGGCGTCGTTGTTGGGGAGTTTTAACAGTGTTAGTTATATCGTTGAGTATGTTATTGAAATATTTTATTTCCCTTCCGTATTACTAACTTGTTGAAGAAATCATAGGTACAAACATGGCGAACAATGAGCTCAGAAATATGTCATTGGGGGACTTGAATAGCGAGGAGGAACAACTCGATGAGGTTCTTCGAGTGCCACAATCAAATCGTCGAGGTAGGGTTCAACAAGACAATGTGCATGTACCTCTACCACCTCAACCATAAGTGGCACAACAATGAAAACTTTGGGACGAGTATCAATTTGATGCCCTATTCGATTTTCAAAACTTTGGAAATTAGGAAACCAAGACCAACATCTATGAGGTTGCAAATGGATGATCGTACCATGAAGAGGTTGTTGGGTATGATTGAGTATGTTTTGGTCCGAGTTGACAAAGTTCATTCTTCTAGCGGACTTTGTTATTCTAGATTGTGAATTTGATTATGAAGTTCCTATCATTCTTGGGAGACCTTTCCTTGATATGGGTAAGGCTCTTTGTGACATGGAAGCGGGAGACTCACTTTCCGAGTTGGTGATGAACAAGTTTTGTATTCCATGTGTGTAAGTCTATGTGGCAACCAAATGGCAATGAGGTGTGTTCTTTTGTGGATTTGGTGACCGATGTAATTGTTGATGATACAAGTGCTACAGTAAACATTGATAATATGTTGGAAGATGTTTTTCTCAACTTTGATAATGACGAGATGGATGGTTTCATGGAATGTATGAATTCTTTGAAAGGAATAGGGTTGTACAACTATGCACCCCAGAAATTATCTTTGGATCTTGAGAATAGGAAGACTCCTCCTACAAAGCCTTATATTGAAGAGCCACCTACTTTGGAGTTGAAGCCATTGTCTCCATACCTTTGGTATGAATTTCTTGGCCCTTGTTCTACTTTACCGGTTATTCTTTCCTCTTGTTTGATAAACGTTCATGTTGATTCCACATTGGCAGTGTTGCAAAAGAGGAAGAAGGCCATTAGGTGGATTTGGCGGATATTCGAGGTACTAGCCCTAACCTTTTCATGCATAATATCAAGTTGGAGGATGGTTCTAAACCATCCATTGAACATCAAAGAAGACACATTGAGGTTATGCAAGAAGTTGTCAATAAGGATATGATCAAGTGGTTAGATGTCGTGGTTGTCTACCCCATCTTCGATAGTTCAAGGACCTCTCTGGTTCAATGCGTCCCTAAGAAAGGGGAATGAGGGTTGTTACCAATGATAAGAATGAGTTTATTCCTACAAGAACGGTGACCAGTTGGAGTGTTTGTATATATTATCGTAAGCTCAACATATGTTACAAGGAAGGATCACTTTCTACTTCCTTTCTTAAACCAAATGCTAGATAGATTGGCCGGACGAGCTTTCTATTGTTTTCTTGATGGGTACTCGGGTACAACCAAATTCTCATTGCTTCGGAAGATCAATAGAAAACAACCTTTACATGTCCTTATGGTACTTTTTCTTTCAAGAGGATGCCTTTTGGTTTGTGCAATGCACCGACGACTTTTCAACGATGTATGATGGTTATTTTCACGGACATGGTATAGGATTACCTTGAAGTTTTCATAGATGACTTCTTGGTGATTGGGGATTCTTTTGATGATTGTATTATAAACTTGGACTAAGTGTTGTCTAGATGTAAAGAGACCTATTTTGTGCTTGGCCATAAAATCTCAAGGAATGAAATTGAAGTTGACAAAGCGAAGATTGAGGTGATTTCTAAGCTTCCAACCCCCAACTTCAGTGAAAGGTGTACGGAGTTTCCTAGGCCATGCAGGTTTCTACATAAGCTTTATCAAAGATTTCTCTAAACTGGTGAACCCATTGTGTAAGCTCCTTGAGAAGGCTGCCAAGTTTCATTTCAATGATAATTGTATGAGGGCTTTTGAATTATTGAAGCTCAAGTTGACAACTAATCTTATCATTACCTCTCCAAATTGGAGTTTGCCTTTTGAACTCATATGTGATGCAAGTAACGTAGCAGTTGGGGCTGTTTTGGGGCAACGTATTAACAAAGATTTTCATCCGATTTACTATGCTATTAAGACCATGAATAGTTCTTGTGAGAAATATGACATAGGAAAATTATATTATTGATATTGACAATGATACAATGAGATTAGGGTTATTTACTACTATTTAACTACCAAACTAACACTCCCCTCAAGCTGGTGCATATAAATCATACGTACCGAGCTTGTTACATATATAACTAATACGAGGACTAGTGAGGGACTTGGTGAAAATATTAGCAAATTGATCATTCGAATTCACAAATTTTATAGCAATATCTCCTAAGAGTATCTTTTCTCTGACGAAGTGACAATCAATCTCAATGTGTTTAGTACTCTTATGGAACACCGGATTTGATGCAATATGAAGGGCATCTTGATTATCGCACACAAGTTCCATCTGGCTGATTTCACCAAATTTCAACTCCTTGAGCAATTGTTTGATCCAAATTAGCTCACATGTTTCCATAACCATTGCTTGATATTCTGATTATGCACTAGATTGAGCAACTACATTCTGTTTATTTCTCTTCCAAAACACCAAATTTCCTCATACTAAAACACAATATCTAGACGTAGAACGTCTGTCAGAAGGTGATCCTGCCCAATCAGCATCTGAGTATCCAACGATCTACTCATGGCCTCGATCCTCAAACAATAACTCTTTGCCTGGAGTCGATTTTATATACCGAAGAATGCGGACATCTGCATCCCAATGACTATCACATGGAGAATCCATAAACTGGCTTACAACACTCACAAGAAAGGAAATGCCAGGTCTAGTCACTATGAGATAATTTAATTTACCAACCAGCCGCATTTATCTTGTAGGATTGCTAAGCGGCTCTCCCTGTCTTGGCATAAGTTCAGAATTCGGATTCATCGGAGTGTCAATTGGTCTACAACCTGTCATTCATGTCTCCTCAAGAATGTCTAAGGCATACTTCCATTATGATATCACAATACATGAGCTAGACTGAGTGACCTCAATACTCAGGAAATACTTTAGTTTGCCCAGATCTTTAGTCTGAAAGTGTTGAGAGAGATGTTGCTTCAATTTAGTAATACCATCATAATCATTGCCGGTAATAACAATATTGTCAACATAGACCACTAGATAAATACAGAGACTCAAAGAAGAATGCCGATAAAACACAGAGTGATCAGCTTCACTCCGAGTCATGCCAAACTCCTGGATAACTGTGTTGAACTTACCAAACTAGGCTCGAGGAGACTGCTTTAGACCATAAAGTGACCGGCGCAAGCGACATACAAGGACACGAGGCTCCCCCTGAGAAAAAAACCCAGGTGGTTGCTCCATATAAACTTCATCCTCAATGACATCGTGTAAAAAAGCATTCTCAATGTCCACCTGATAGAGAGGCCAATGGCGAATAGAAGCCATGGATAGAAAAAAGGCGGAGTGATGCTACCTTAGCCACGGGAGAGAAGGTATCACTGTAACCAATCCCAAATATCTGAGTATATCCCTTGGTACCAAGAAGGACCTTAAGTTCATCAACCTTGCCATCCGGACCAACCTTGACTGCATACACCCAGCGATAACCACTTGTATCTAAAGTAGACATCTCGTCAGTCATAGCCTGTTGCCATCTTGGATGAGACAATGCTTCACCTGTAGACTTAGGGATAGAAATAGAGGACAAAGAAGATATAAAAGCATAATAGGGTGATGTGAGACGATGATAACTTAAACCGACATAATGGGGATTAGGATTAAGTGTGGTCCGTATACCTTTCCGAAGTGCAATCGGTGTACTAGGAAGAGACATGTCCGTAGTAGGAGCAGGAGCAGGTGTAAGACATGAATCAGCTGGGAATGATGCTGGGGGCGGACAACGATGATAAGTCAAGAGTGGAGTTCCTATGGCTGGGGATCTAGGAGGAGCCGCACTAGACTCCCCAATGGTTGGAATGGGTAAGACTTCTGTGGCGGAAGGTGAAGGATGAGCTATAATAAACTCCTCAAAGGTCGGTATAGGTAAGACCACAAATATATCAAGGTAGTTAGAAGAGGTAAAGAAAGGTTTAGACTCAAAAAATGTGACGTCAACTGACATAAGGTACTTACGAAGATCAGGTGAGTAACAACGATATCCCTTCTGAACACGAGAATAACCAAGGAAGACAAACTTGAGAGCACGAGGAGCTAACTTATCTTTCCCAGGGGCTAAGTTATGAACGAAACAAGTACTCCCAAAAATACGAGGGGGAAGAGAGTATTAGGGTGACTGGGGAAACAATACTGAATACGGAATCTAATTGTGGATGGGAGATGAAGGCACCCGATTAACCAAATAACAAGATGTGAGAAATGCATCGTCCCAAAAACGTAACGGTACATGAGATTCAATGAGAAGTGTGCGAGCAGTCTTAATGAGGTGCATATTATTTCTCTCTGCAACCCCATTTTGCTGAAGGGTATAAGGACAAGAGGTCTGATGAATAATTCCTTGAGAAGTCATAAACTCTTTAAATTGAGAGGATAAATATTCCAAGGCATTATCACTGCGAAAAATGCGAATGGAAACACGAAATTGATTTTTGATCTCAGCACAAAAATTCTGGAATATAGAAAATAACTCAGAATGATCTTTCATTAAGAAAAGCCAAGTACATCTTGAATAATCATATATGGAACTAACAAAATAACGAAATCCCAAGGTTGAACTGACTCTACTAGGACCCCATATATCAGAATGAACTAAAGAAAAAATAGACTTTTCATGACTCTTAATACTACGAGGAAAGGAGGCTAAGGTATGTTTCCCGAGCTGACATGACTCACAATCTAATGTATATAAACTAGACAAACTAGGCACCATCTTCTGATGCTTGGATAAGCTTGGATGACCTAAACGTCTGTGAATTAGGTCTGGAGGATCTGTAACTAGACACGCCTTGGAGGAATTAAGTGAGTTAAGGTAGTAAAGGCCTTCTGATTCAAGTCTTGTTACAATCGTCTGTCTCGTATTGCGGTCTTGCATAATAAAAGAATTATCAATAAAATATATACCATAATGGAGGGCATGAGTCAAACGACTAACAGATGCAAGACTAAAAGGACATCCAGGGACATAAAGAACGAAATCTAGAGTGACAAAGGGTAGGGGATTCGCTTTTCAGACTTCTTTGGCTTTAGTTTGAGACCCACTGGCTAAAGTTTGGGTACAAACTGTGAATACATAATATTTGACAAAAGTGATTTATTTCCAGAGATATAATCAGAAGCAGCTGAGTCCACAACCTATAGTCCAAGAGTACTAGACTTGGAAACACAAGCAAAAGAATTACCAGCAACAGAAGTATCAGTCTGAGCAACATAGGCTACTTATGGAGATGTCTTCTTACTTGCTCGATACTGAAGGAACTCATTATACTCCCCTTTAGATAAAGAAAATCCCTAGTTACATGCAGTCTCGGTCTAAGAAACATAAGCATTTTTGGGTGAACGACCATGTAAAGAATAACAGACGTTAGTGTGTCCAAGTTTATGACAATAAGAGCACTTGGGTCTAGATCTTCCAAAATGACCTCCTCCTTGTCTACTCTCCATAGTTTGAGATAACTGATTCTCTACTGTCTGGGATGCGAGAACAATGGAGTCAAGTGTCTGTGATGAGATCACTTGGTGACTTGGTTCTGTATCAAGGCGAAGTAATCGAGAGAATAATTCATCAACTGTAGGGACAGTCGGGCTAGCCAAAATCTGGTTACGTACTGAATCAAGGTCATTCGAAAGTCCAACGAGTGTAAGAACTAGAAACATCTTCTACAGTTGCTCTTGTTGCTTTTCAATACTAGCAGAAACTGGCATCAACTTCTCAAATTCTTCCATGACTGCTTGTACTTGTCCCAAGTACGTAGACAAATCTGATTCCTGTTTCTTCAAGCTTGTCATTCGCGATATCGCATCATAGAAATGAGATATGTCGTTAGTGTATAAAGCACGAGCCTTTTCCCAAACTAAATAACATGCTTGGAATGGGCGAAACAAAGGCATCAATTTGGAATTGATAGATCGCCACAAGATACTACGTAACTGAGCATCAATCTTTTCCCAATGTGTTTTGGACTTGTCATCTCCCTCACTAGCCTGTTTGGTTAAGTGATCTTGAACACCTTGACCTTTACACCACAACTCAACAGACGAGGCCCAAGATAAATAATTAGAACTCCCAAGTAAGGGTTCAGAAGTAATCATCAAGACTGAATTCCCAACGACACTATTTTTGAAACCAAAAGAATCAAATCTAAGAGACATGGTTGGATTAAATAGAGGGCTAACAAAATTATCATCAAATAACATAAGAAATCTGGATACTTTTGCCGGAAAAAAATACTGTAGCTGTCGGAAAACTATTGTAGTTGCTGGGAAATTTTAAAAGTGCTCGGAATCAAAAAATAAAAGCACGGGTAGGGTCAGAATTACACATAGCCCGACTATTCTAAAGAAGTAATTTCAAAAACTATTCGGAAAGGGCTCCACGCGCCGGCGCGTGGATCAGATCTAGCCGGAAAAAAATATTTCTCCGGGCGGCGCATGAGAGGTTGTCTACCGGAGGTGTTTGTTGGGGTTTGGTCGCCGGGGTTTGGGGGACCTTGTGGTGGTGTTGGTTTTCGCACAACACCGATGAAAATTCATTTTTTTCAAAAATAGCCAAAAAGGTCGCCGGAATTGAAGCACGGTGATTGTTTTGGCTGGGTTTTCTTTCCCGGATGTTTTCTCACTACTGCTTTGATATCATGTGAGAAATATGAAACAGGAGAATTATATTATTGATATTTACAATGATACACCGAGCCCTATATATATATATATATATATATAATACATGTACTACTCCTAATACATATGAGATTAGGGTTATTTACTACTATTTAACTAACAAACTAATAATGCCCAAGTCAATTACACCGTTACGGAGAAAGAGCTCCTTGCTATTATGTTTTCAATTGAGAAGTTACACCCGTACTTATTGCGTTCCAAGGTTATTGTCCACACGGATCATGCGGCGCTTCGCTATCTTATAAGTAAAAAGGATTCTAAAGCTCGGTTGATGAGATGGGTACTCTTGTTACAAGAATTTTATATTGATATTCAATATAATAAAGGTAGTGAAAACCAAGTGGTGGACCACTTGTATCGTTTGGAGGAGGAGGGAAAACCAAGTGGTGGACCACATGATGGCCTTGAAATCAATGACTCCTTTCTTGATGAGTAACTTTTGGCAATTTCGATAAAAGAGGTGACATGGTTTGCAGACTTTGAAAATTTTCTTGTGAGTGGAATCATTCTGGATGAGTTCTCTTCAAACCAAAGGAAGACTCTCATAATAGATTGTCAAGATTATTATCAGGATGAACTATACCTTTTCCGAATTTTTACGGATGGGGTGATTAGAAGGTGCGTACCGGAAGAAGAGCAAGTCAATATTCTTGGTGCTTGTCATTCTTCGCCATATGGTGGTCATCATGGTGGAGCAAGAACGACTTCCAAATTTCTTAGTTGTGGTTTTTATTTCCCTACTCTTCACAAGGACGCAAGTGAATTAGTGAAAACATGTGATGATTGTCAATGGGACACTGGAATTTCAAAGAAAAATGAGATGTTTCTCACAACTATCTTGGAGATTGATATTTTTTATGTTTGGGGCATTGACTTTATGGGCCCTTTTGTGAGTTATTTTGGAAATACTTACATCTTGGTCGTAGTGGATTATGTTTCCAAATGGGTTGAGGCCGCCGCCTTACCTAACAATGAGGCGAGAAGTGTAGTGGATTTCTTGAAGAAGAATATTTTTAGAAGATTTGATAATCCACGTGCCATAAGCGATGAAGGGTCACACTTTTGCAACAAGGCTTTTGACACTTTATTTAGCAAGTATGGTGTTACTCAAGAGGTCACAATTCCCTACCATCCACAAACTAGTGGTCAAGTGGAAGTCTCCAACTAGGAGACAAAGAGTATCTTGTCTAAAATGGTGAATGTTAATCAAACGGATTGGTCCAAGAAGCGGGGATGCGTTATGGGCTTTTCAGACAGCTTACAAAATACCAATCAGAATGTCTCCATACCGGTTAGTGTTCGGGAAAGCTTATCACCATCCAGTGCAACTAGAGAACAAGGTGATATGGGCTTTAAAGATATTGAATTTTGATTGAGATGTAGCCGCCAACTTGTGGGTTGCACACTTGAATGAGTTGGATGAGTTCCGGTACCATGGATATGAGAGTTCGTCCTTGTACAAAGAAAAAAATAAAATATCTTCATGACAAGTACATTTGGAACAAAGAGTTCAAGGCGGATGATCTTGTATTGTTGTTTACCTCAAGATTGAGGATGTTTCTCGGGAAGATAAAGTCCAAATGGAGTGGTCCGTTTGAAATTGTTGGTGTGACACCTTTCGGTGCATTAGATTTGAAGAACAAAAACAATGAAGTATTCCGAGTCAATGCTCACCGGGAGAAGCGGGTAAAGCTGGAGAGAGTCACGTGGTGGCGGTCATTTACCTCACTTGAAGATGCTTAGATATTGCATCGTACCACAACGTTAAATCAGGCGCTTCTTGGGAGGCAACCCAAGTTCTTTTCCTTTTTCTTTTATAACTAGATATTATTTGTTGTTTTGAACTTGATTTCAAGTGTGATACAGGTTTTATTGTTACATGCAAGAAGGGTGGACACAAATGGCTAAGTGTTGAAGGAAATGCATATTGCACATTTTAATTGTGGGGCCGAATTAATTGTTCCACAACTGTCACACCTCCTTTTTCCGACACAAGGTTGGATATGGGAGTTTTTTTCCAATTTAAGTGACATTATGCGGATTTGGGATTTATTTATTAGTTTCAGAGTCGCCACTCGGATTTTTATGGTGTTCCGGGACACAATTTATTTATGAAAATCCCAAACCGAGGAAATTTTGACTCTGTTTAAAATGTCTGCGACCAGAAATCCGAGTAAGGAATTCTGTTAACCCAGGAGAAGGTGTTAGGCACTCCCGAATTCCGTGGTTCTAGCACAGTTGCTTAACTATTATTATTATTTGGCCTAAATTNTCACTTTTTAGCCGCTTTTAATATTTATGGACTTATCTTGAAAACAAGTCACGATGGTGTGCACTTGTCATTTTTAGACACATTATAATTACGCCACATGAAATGCACCCGTAATTACAACATGTGATTTTTATTATAATTTGAAGTTGAAGATGGGGACATGAGTTGTCACTCCCGAGTGTTGGTTAGGTAGCTTTAGTATAATATTTGATGTTTTTTTAATCAAAATTTCGAACTAAAGGTATTCATTCTACCTAGAAGATCTCCTAAAACAATATTTATTG
>ML302766.1:37290-108438 GCA_005239505.1 Nicotiana paniculata | reverse complement strand
ACCATTAGGTGTTTGGACTACATGCCCAAAAACTTCACGTTTCGCAAGTGAATTCAACTCTGATTAGATTGCTTCTTGCCATTTTGTTCAATCATGTCTTTGTCGAAATTCTCCAGCAGATTGAGGTTCAAGATCCTCACTATCTTGCATAATTCTAGATGCAACATTATATGCAAAGACATAATCCACCACTATATCCACTCGATTCAAATTTGTCTCAATATCGATTGGATTTATTGATAGTTCCTTATTATCTTGAGTCTCGGGCTCAGTGATTTCTTCATGAATCTCAGAATTTATTAAATCGTGGATTTCTTCGTGAGACTCTTTCGTAGTGTCATTTTGATCATTTATTTTTCTTTTTCTCGGATTTCGATCCTTAGAACCCAATGGTCTGTCACGTTTTAGGCGTGCTTTTGACTCATTAGCTATGACACTAAAAGATTGTCCAATAGGGACATCAATACGGATTGGAACATTCTCTGCAGGGATATGTGATTTTGCTATTATTTTCAAATCCGTAAATGCGTCTGGCTTTGATTTGCTATTCTTTGCAAATGAATAATCTTTTTCACCTCTTTTTCACAAATAGAGGTACGTCGATCAAGATGAGATAATGATGGATTTTTTCACAAAATTTCCCATTTGGTTTCACCAATTTCTCCCCCTAATTTTGGGAAAAGTGTCTCATCAAATCGGCAGTCTGCAAATCGAGCAGTGAATAAATCCTCCGTTAATGTTTCAAGATAACGAATAATGGAGGGCGATTCAAACCCAACATATATTCCTAATCTTCTTTGGGGACCCATTTTGGTGCGATATGGCGGTGCTACAGGCACATATACTGCGCATCCAAAAATTCTTAAATGAGATATATTAGGTTCATGAACCAAAACTAATTGCAACGGGGAGTATTTATGATAATTTGTCGGTCTGAGACAAACTAGTATTGCTGCATATAAAATGGCGTGATCCCAAACAGAAGTGGGCATCCTCGTTTTCATTAGTAACGGTCTTACTATCAATTGCAGACATTTAATTAAAGACTCTGCAAGGTCATTTTAAGTGTGAACATGAGCTACAGGATGTTTCACTTTTATCCCAATTGATAAGCAATAATCATTAGATATTTGGGATGAAAACTCAACAACATTATCAAGTCTAATAGACTTAATTGGATTATCGAGAAATTGTGCCCGTAATCGGATTATTTGTGCCATTAATTTTGCAAACGCGAGGTTCCGAGATGACAATAGGCACACATGAGACCATCTAGAGGATGCATCTATTAAGACCATAAAATATCTAAACGACCCACTAGGTGGGTGAATAGGTTCACAAATGTTCCCTTGTATACGTTCCAAAAACGCAGGGGACTCAATCCCAACCTTTGTTGGTGATGATCTAATAATTAACTTGTCTTGATAACAAGAAGTGCAAGAAAATTCATTATTTAAAAGAATCTTTAAATTCTTTAATTGATGCCCATTTGAGTTTTCTATAATTCGTCTCATCATACTTGATCTAGGATGTCCCAATCGATCATGCCAAAGTACAAAAGTATTGGAATCAGTAACCTTATGGTTTACAATAGAATGTGCCTCAATTGCACGAATTCTTGTCCAATACATGCCACAAGATAAAGATGGGAACTTCTCAATAACCCTCTTTTGGCCAGAGATATTCTTGGTAATGATGAGATATTCAAGGTTATTCTCATCTATTATCTCAATATGATATCCATTTCGTCAGATATCTTAAAACTCAACAAGTTCCTCTTGAACTTGGAGGATAACATTACATTCTCTATGATAAGTATTGTTCCCTTAGCAGAGTTATAGTAGCTTTTCCAGAGCCTTCAATTAATTTACTACTATCATAAATTGTAGTAACATCTACCTTACACATACTTAAATGAGAGAAATATTTCTTCTCTCTGAATATTGTATGTGTCGTACATGAATCAACTAAGCAAATATTTTTACAATTGAATTTTGATCCAAGTTTAGTTTGTGAGATATCCATATTTGCTTCACATGGTTTGACATACAAAAGAAATATACAAATAAATATTAGTATTTTCAGAGAAAAAAAATAATTCTTTTACATAATATCAATTGTATTTTTGTTTTAGTACGTGCATGTTGTTATGGAAAAATTGTACATGGCTATAAAAGTAGTTTTCCAACTTATGATGTATACATGGATACCCAGTGAATGATTTTGTGAAATACGACAATCAAGAGAACAACGTGATATGTTTTAAAGTGGTTGATAATTTATTTAGATTGCCTGACAGTATAATGACACTATATAATAGCATATTAGTCATATTAGGTAATGTATTAAAACCATTAGGTGCTGACGAAATAACAGATGATTCTAGAATTACATTCTGCTAAAACGAATTAACTTTATTTATAAAATAAATAATACTAATTGATATTAGTGACTACTCATGTAAAGAATTGTGATTACATGATATTTATTCATTAAATACTATGAATAGGCAAAAATAAAGATTAAACTACTCAATCATCTTTAACCACGGATCCATCACCGATCAAGTGGTCTATTTTTCCATCAGGACGCTCAAAGAAGTCTGCCACATCTAAGTGGGTGATGTCAAATTCATTATCATAGACAAAATTAGCTTCAGAGCCTTTATTCTTTAGAGATGCTTGATAAAGCTCAACCAAATGTCTTGGTACACGACAAAATAATGGTCTTTTCCACCGCAACGATAACATTCAGTCTCTGAACCATTTGCCTTTGGCTTCTCATATTTCCCTTTCCACTTTTGGTAGTTATTTTTCTTTGGGGGTGATTAACACCAGAAAAATTTCTTCCTTGTCCACGGCCACAGCCACAGCAACGACCATGACCATTAAAAAGGCCACGGTCTTTCTCACGTTTGGCATAATGGGAATACACTTCATTCACTTCAGGCAATGGTGTATACCTAGTGGGTCGATTTTCGTGATTTCTCATGAGCAAGTCATTATTTCGCTCAGCCACAAGGAGAAGAGAAATCAACTCTGAGTACTTCTTGAAACCTTTCTCTCGGTATTGCTGTTGCAAGACCATATTGGAATCATGAAACGTTGTAAACATTTTTTCAAGCATATCATAATCAGTGATAGTATCTACACAAAGTTTCAATTTAGAAGTAATTATGAACATCGCAGAATTATATTCAGAAACAGACTTAAAGTTTTGGAGCCTCAGATGAGCCCAATCATATCTTGCTTGTGGAAGAGTGACCAACTTTAAGTTGTCATATCTTTCCTTTAAGCCATTCCACAAAATAAGTGGATCTTTGACTGTGAGATATTCAATTTCCAACCCTTCATCAAGGTGATGGCGCAAGAAAATCAAGGCCCTAATACAATCTTGGGTAGATGCTTTATATTTGTCGTTAATGGCGTCTCCAAGACCCATTGCATCTAAATGGATTTCAGCATCCAACACCCATGTCATATAGTTCTTGCCCAAAATTTCAAGGGCAACAAACTTTCTTTTCATAATATCAGTCATAATTAAAAAGAGGAGAAAAGTTATAACTTAATCTTCTCAAAGAGCTTCTTGAGGCGGTAGAGTCTCGTGCTGATAACATGTTATGAAACAATAAAATAACAAGAACAATATTGTTGAGAAAGAGAGAGAAAATTCTTATTGAATTTTGGGATGACTTGCAATGGGGTAAGACCCCTCTATTTATAGGGAAAAAATGACTTAGCCACAAAGTAGAACTCTCTAAAAGATAGATATTCACTCTAAATAGAGTTCTATTTATAACAATCTTATTATTATTAATGTGCGATTACATTTTGATTAACATCATAATGCACAAAGATATGGGTTCTCAAAATTAAGGAAGAAAGATAGTTTTTCTAACATGAGGGAGAGACGAAATAAACAGTTGAGAAAAAGTTACGTGGAATAAATTATCATCGTACCTCTAGATCCTTGAAGATAATATGAACTTGAAGTTTATAAAAAGATAATTCATCTACAATATAATGCAAAGCATGCCAGACGCCTTTGCTGACCCAAAGAAAGTAACTATATTCTCACTGAAAATGTCATATTAGAATAAGTCCTAGAAGGACAAAGTCTATGGTACGCTTAAAGCATATAGACAAATCGATTTCAAATAGAATTCTTGATAAAGAAGATGAGCAAATGATCAAAATAATCATAATAAAGAGGCAAGTGATCTAGAAGATCACATGACATAACTCTTCATAAAATCTCAGGAGAGGTTCAGGTACCTGAAAATATGAATGAAAAGATTTCTATGTTATGTCTATATGAAAATAAGGAGGTTGGAACCGATATAAAATGTTTGTCAACGACATCTATAATAGTGTTAAATACATATGAGGATCTTAAGTTTGAAGAAACAATTCAAGTAGAATTGATTTCATATGAACGTATAGTTTTGGACGTGCAGTTCAAACACTTGAAAGTATAAAGTCAATGACGAGTGCAATCACTTTTATCGATCTTATATGTCTAGCATGACATAAAAACTTGATATGCATCTAAAGTCCATTCATATGGCTTATATGATTTAACTTATATGAAAATCCATGAAGAATTTAAATTGCTTAAAGCATATAAAATTCTTGGTCCTGAAGTACCACATCCTACGTGCAATTTGTGCACATATGTATCTTGCTATAACTATAAGCATGATAGTGTGATAGCGAGAATTTTTTTCTTTATGGAGATACTGAAAAAGCCATGCCACGACATTATATGAAGACATTATATACATACAAGAATGATGATTTCAAGGTGCAACATATTCATTCAAGTAATAATATGACTGATTTGTTCACCAAATCTCAACTGATGTCAACTTTGAAGAAGCTAGTGCACAAGATTGTGATGCGAAGGCTCATGGATGTGAATTCATGCTCTCATCAGGGGGAGTTAATACGTGTTGCACTCTTTTTTCCCTTACAAGGTTTTGTCCCACTGAGTTTTTTTCCTTGCAAGGTTTTTAACGAGACAACCAAAAGGTGTGTTTCTAAACATGTGTACTCTTTTTCCTTTTCTATAATTTTTTTTCCATTGAGTTTTATTTTAGTTAAGGTTTTAACGAGACACATTATTTGTTGAATAAACATTCAAGGAGGAGTGTTATAAATAGAATTCTATTTAAGGTGAATGTCTATGTTTTAGAGAGATCATAGGGATTTTACTTGGTGCTAAGTCACTCTTTCCCTATACATAGAGGAGTCCTATTCCATTGTAATTCATCCCAAAATTCAATAAGAATTCTCTCTCTCTCTTTCTTCTTTTATTGTTTTATAATAGATGAATTTTTACATGGTAGATAATAATATGAGAATTAATATATTTATTAATTTTTTTCTATATATACGAGAATTAGCTTATACGACAATCTATATATATATATATATATGTGTGTGTGTGTTTTGTACTCACACTAGTAATACTACATTTGATTTCCACCAATATTAAACTCTACAAATAATAAATAGTTTCGCAAATCAAACGTCATACTTATGTGTTATGAGGAGAGTATACTAGTATTGCAATTTTTTTTTATCGAAAATCAAACGATGTATCAATAATATACTAATACCAAATTCATTTATATTGGGGTTGTTACCCCAAAAAGAAAAAACAATATCGGGATTGAATACCCTTATTAACTTTGCATGTATGAGTTTTCACACTTTTTATCAGTTCTAATCCAACAAAAGAAAAAATTACGGTAAGTTAAGCGTTAACCAAATTAAAAAATTATTTATAAATTTTACCACAAGAATGATCAAATTGAAGTGTGATAGTAATTAATGAACTAGAAGTAAATCACCCCTAAATGGCATGGGATCGAATATATGGTCCTAAAAAGGATTAAAAATAATAGTAATGCAATATAGTATAGTATATAGTAGAAAAGAAAAAGGAAATTAAATGCACAAGACAGCAGAAGCAGGTAAAAAAGTGGAGCAGGCCTCCCTCAAGTCTCGAGTTAAAATCAGAAGACCCGAATTGTAGAAAGCCAGTTACGCCTCTTTTGGGAGAGACGAAAATAAGGGAGCAAAGATGCATTCATTTGGATACAGAGCCAATGCTCTGTTAACATTGTCAATCACCATTCTTGCTTTTATGTGTGGGATTGCTTCTCTCTCTGACAATTTCAGTTCTCCCGCTCCTACTGCTCAAGTTCAAGTACAACCTATATCCTCAAAACCCTACTCCAATTCGATTTTTTTATTTCTTTTGTTATAATTAGATCTGTTGATTTTATAATTGACCCATGTCTTTGATCACTTGATTCTTTTGTTTTCTAGGTTTTGAATATTAATTGGTTCCAGAAGAAACCTGATGGGGACGACGAGGTATTTTTTCTTTGCTGAAACATATGTTTTGTGATGATTTTGATAGGGCTTTTGTGGGCGTTTTAGTTTCTGGTTATTTTTTGCTAAAGATTTATTAATCTTTTTACTTTTAACTCGGTGTCTGAGGTTGGGAATTGGGGCAAAGATTTAAGCTTTTAAATTTAGATTTGGTGTGTGAGATTGGGAATTTGGGCAAAAACTGGTTGAAGTATGGTAGGTTGACTTTTTCTTTTTTCTAGTTCCTATCTCAAATCCACTGTATCCTTATTTCATGAATATGGTCACCGCTGGATTCTTTGTGTAATCAGGTGTAATTCTATGTGATCCATGTGCGTTGTTGGCTAAATTAGTCTGCTTTCTCTGTTGGCAGTGGAAAAATCGTTGTTGTGAAGTTGTATAATGCATACAGTTGTTCTATTTCAATTATTAAATAACGCATAAAATTGTGTAAACTGCATATTCAAATTGTTTGCCATTCCTATGACAACCGCACAGAAATTACATCAATACTTTGTGGCTCAACCTTATTCGCCTATGCGACTTTCTTCAAGCTTCCTCAAACAAGAATATACCTGTGCGACTTCATCCTGCATCAGCACTAAATCCCTGATATTACCCTTGTCCATTCCCAGCAGAGAGCCGAGGATGCTAGTTTGAGTGCACTTTGCATTTAATTATAATGTCTTCCTCTCAATCTTGCTTAGAATTGTTAGTATACCCACTAGTTCCTAAAAAACTAAAGCGGAGAGCCCATTCTTGCTGGAAAGAGCGTGAATTGCTGCCTGGACAATCTTATATTTTTTGGATGAACATGCTAGCATATTGTATTGTATGTATCATAAGGTTTAATAAAAAATTGTATGTATCCTAAGGTATCAGTTTATTTTCTTTATCTTGTTGATCTACATGAAATTGGTAGCCGTGTTAAGCTTCCTAGTTAACATCATTGATTAAGTGGTTCTATGAACTTAATTTTTCAAAAAAGTTTGACTATATCATGTATACTTTTCCTTGCATGCAGATCAGTTTGACCCTGAACATATCAGCAGATTTACAATCATTGTTCACGTGGAATACTAAGCAGGTTTTCTGGCTACCTTCTTTGCACCATAACTTGGATTTCACTCTTTAATCCCTATTACTTGGGTCTGATTTTCTTCTCTGTGAGTACATATGAATGTCTGGATCTCTGGGTGGGTATACATAATATATGTATACTTGTCATCCCTGGTCTAATATCATTGAAATTTGCTAGAGTATAGAGGAGAGGTGGTCATATGGATGTTGATGCCACAGCTAACACTCTGAATTTTAGGACGTGGAAACTGGAAACAGAATGTAATACAGAAATTTACCAGGCTATTGGTTACCTATAGCAATGTCAGATAGTAAATTCTATGCCTTTTTGTACAACTTGATGAGGTTTGGCCAATAAGTCCAATGACTTGTTGCAGTATTTCCTCTTTCACTGTATATTTTTAGTGAAAATTTACTGAATGACCTTAAAAGATTGTCAATTGTGAGAACACTGGTTTCATTCACTTACTTCCCTTTTTATTTGCTTTGGAACCAAATTTACAGGGGGAGTACATGATTTAGAGTTTCTTACAGCTTCACCATACCATTTATTGATATCATGTCAAGCATGAACTTAGCATGTGTAACAAGAGACAGGAATTATTCAAAAAGAGCAAGATTCACGCACTCTGGTTTTCCAGTATATGACAAGTGATTTTTTAATGACTGCAATAGGTTTACCAGATGTTCGATTTCAAATTTTATGATTTTTTAACTTCGGTCTCTTAAGATATATTTTGGTATTGATCGGTCAGATTGCCCGTAAGTAGGGATTGCCTTTACACTTACTTCGAGCAAGTGTGCAACTCTAATTATGTCAAAATTTGCAGGTGTTTGTATTTTTGGCAGCTGAGTATGGAACTCCAAAGAATGCTCTAAATCAGGTCTATCTTTCATTGGTTTAGAACTCTGCATATCTGATGAATATTTTCCTTGTCTTATATTTATTGTTAGATAGTTCTTTGAGGTTTGTGTCATTGTTTAAAGAAAATGTATTGCAGTAATTCAGTATGTATCAACATATCAGTCCTTTGCTTCTCCTTGTAAAAATGGAATACAGTCTTGTACTTCTTTGTCAGTAGTAGGATTTTCCTGCAAGTACGAGTATATGCTTAGTGAACCTAAGAGTGTGGCGTAGCGGTCAATGAAGTGAGTTAAGAACCATGAGATCTCGGGTTCAAATCCATCGGTGCAAAAAACACTAGGTAATTTCTTCCTATGTGTCTGAGTCTTAGTGTACAAAGTTACTAGGTACCTGTGCTGGGGAGGTAGGAGATACCCCGTGGAATTAGTTGAGGCGCGCGCAAGCTGGTCCGAACACTATTGTTATTAATGAAAAGAGTATATGCTTCGTGATACCTCTTGGGACTGTCTTCTCCTACTTGGATGAACAGGCTGTAGAATCCCCAAGGATACTCCAACTCCTAAATCTTCTAGGGACCTGCTTGAGAATTTGTGTTGTTTTTTGTTTTCCTACCAGATTAGAGTTTGGTTTGAATTCCTTCAACTGATCTGATAGCTTGACAAACAGATATCTCTATGGGATGGTATCATCCCCAGTAAGGAGCATGCAAAATTTTTGATTCACACCACAAACAAGTATCGCTTTGTTGATCAGGTTAGTTTCAGAAGTATATTGCTTTATTCTGCTTTCTTTGTCTTCTCATGGTATTCATAAGTACCTTTATTCCTTGTTATAGGGAAGCAACCTCCGTGGTAAAGATTTTAATCTAACACTGCATTGGCACGTTATGCCAAAGACCGGAAAAATGTCTGCAAACAAACTTGTGATGACTGGTTACCGCTTGCCAGAGACATACAGATGATGGAGTTTTTTCTTTGTGCAATTTATCTGTAACTTTAGCCTCCACTGACAGGAAGGGAAAATTGTGCTTAAACGAGATGAATTGGATAGTTTTGTAGCGGATAATGTCACAGAGCTATTTATTGGCTTCAAATTCACATATTGGAACTCTAGACCTTTAATATCGCTCGTTCGTCTATGATTGTTTTGCTTGTCTAAAACCTCGACTATTTCCTTTCTTCTGCTGGTCGGAGAACCTTAATAGGTATTTGGACAATATTCGAGTCAAATGAAAAAAAAAGAAAAGAAGGTATTTGAAGTTGAAACTGAAAAAAAACTAGTGGAAGAAAGCTTTTAGTCAAGTTTCCAACTGCAGGCAATTTTGTTTCGGGGTACCTCAGCAGTAAAAAGTATAATAAACAGTGAAAAAGCTTTAACGAGTAGGGATAAATCAAACAAATGCAATATGTATTATTGTTATCTGAGTATTTCCCCACTGACGCCCTTTTTCCCCAATACATTTTTTTTGTTGTTGCTAAGGTAAGCTTGTTCTTCGTTAGAATCAACTACTCCATATCATATGGGCTTTACTATCAGAAGGCAGAAAGTACTAAAGATAATAATTGCATTGCAAAATTTTGTGTAACCCTTTTGCACTTCTTATTGAGCATCTGCATCTTTTAAGATGCACTGTGTGAATAAGAATATTTAAAGACAAATATATGCTTATGAAGCCAGGGATCTGTATTACATCAAAGAAAAAGGGCCATTGCTGGCTACTATGGAAGATGCTCTGAATCTGAGATTTCGTATAAATTTAAGGATTTTTAAGGAACGGAAGATGTGATAAAGTTATGATCGATCAATTGGAGGTCATTGAGCTTGCTACTACTACTAGATAATTGAAGGCACAAACAAATAAACAATGACAACACTTTGCGGGATATGTGGAAATACTAAGTTTATCATCAATCCCATGTGTCTTAAAGCCTCGAACACACAGAAATTGTCTTGTTCTCTTTAAATACGACAGTCCAAAGAGAGCATGATCATGTTAAAAACTTACATGCCAAACTGAGTTTGTTGACAGGAAAACCATGTTTTAACGTCATTGAAATAACTCTCAAACAAGAATGAAAGACAACAGCTAGCCTGGCGTGCATCATCACATGAAAAATGACAAAACAGCTCAAATATTGTCTCTATCCTTAACTATAGATAAAGCTAGCCCTAGCTAAACTACAGAAATTCCCACACTATAAATGTGTATATACTCACTCTTGTTCATCAATACTAAAAGGTAGTAATAAAAAGTTTTCTTCTATTCTCTCCAAGTATGGCCTCATCAATCTTTCACTTTCTTCTTACTTTCTTAGTTCTCTCTAATCTTGTTTTTCTATCAAAATCAGAAGTTACTAGTACTAGAGCCCCCTTCAAACCTAATGGCCTAGTTTTACCAGTGTATAAGGATTCTGCCACAGGTCTTCACATAGCTAACATCACAAAAAGAATTCCCCAGCGATCACTACCATTTCTCATTGACTTGAATGGCAGGTTCTTGTGGGTAAATTGTGAAACAAACTATCTTTCAAACACCTATTTTGCTCCCTTTTGTCGCTCAACTCAATGTTCTCGCGCTGGTGTTCATTCTTGCAACAAATGTTTCTCTCCTTCACCTAGACCTGGTTGCCATAACAACACTTGTGCTGTTACAACAACAAATCCTTTAACTCGCCAAACTGCTATTAGCGAAATTGCTCAAGATTCTCTCTCAATTCAGTCCATTAGTACTACTCAAGGTTCAAATACTGGTCCTTTAGTTACTATTCCTCATTTCCTCTTTGCTTGTTCGCCTTCATCCTTGTTACAAGGTCCTTTACCTAGAAATGTTCAAGGAGTAGCTGGATTAGGCCATGACTCTGTCTCTCTCCCAATTCAACTTGCTTCCCATTTCGGATTCCCTCGTCAATTTGCCTTGTGCTTACCCTCTTCCTCACAGAAAAATGGTGCAATCTTTTTCGGGACTAGTGGATCATATGAAACGCAACCAGGACTAGATGTGTCACGAAATTTAACCTACACACCGTTAATCATCGGTTCACAAGGCGAATATTTCATCCCAGTAAGATCGATAATGGTAAATAACAAGCCTGTCCCATTGAACCGTTCATCTTTAATTTCAACGAGGAGTCGAAACTTTGGTGGTGCAAAGATTAGTACTATAAGGCCATACACAGTTCTTGAGCACAACATTTTCACTGCCTTCACTCAATTCTTCGCCAACCAACTCTCTGGGGTTTCTCGAGTGAATCCGATATCACCATTCGGACTGTGTTTCAATTCCAACAACTTGACAAGCACCAATGTTCCAAACATTGATTTTGTCATGCAAAACAGGAACGTTACGTGGACTATTACTAGGGCAAATTCAATGGTGCAAGCACGACCTGGTGTGTCTTGTTTGGCTTTTGTTGATGGAGGAGAAAACCCAAAGAATCCTATTGTGATAGGGGTACATCAACTAGAAGATAACTTTGTTCAGTTTGATCTTGTGAGGTCAAGATTGGGTTTGAGTTCTTCCTTACTGTCACGTAACACTAGTTGTTCTAACTTCAATTTCACTACTTCCACCTCCTTCGTTGATGAGTATATGGAGTGAATTATGATCTGAAGATTTTCCTATTAAGGGTTTCAGATATATGTATGGGTTTGTATGTCTTTTTCTGTTTCTTAATGTTCGTGTAGTAGTTATTTTTCCTTTTTCTGTATTTTCTCAAACCATGCATTGGGAAGTTTAAGGTCTATGTAATATATGTCGAGTACTTTTAGTTTAAGTAAATATCTTTTGTTGTTTTTTCGTCTTAAGATACATTTGTGTGGTTTTTGATGAACTCTAGATTCATCTATGAGCTATGGCGGTGGAAGCTAAGATGAAGAAGAAGCAGATGAGAGCAAATGAGCAGTTATGCTCTGTTTCTATTATCACAACTAACAAATAGAAAGATACTGTACATTTTATATTATTCTAACTACTTAACCATCTAACTCCTCCTAACTACCTACTAATCACAATACTAATTTATTATATATAATTAGCTGTACACAGATGCCAATAGCACTAGATTCAACACCCCTCCTCCAGCTAATGGTTGACATATATCTTTCAGCCTTAGTTAGACATTAAGTAGTCATGCTGCACTCGACCAAGACTCTTTGTTAGGAGATCAACCTGATGTTCTTTAGTGGGCACCTGGTGTTTTTTATCAGACCTTGCACTAACTTCTCGCGAACAAAATGACAATCAATGTCAATGTGTTTGGTCCTTTCATGAAATATAGGATTGGCTGCTATTTGAATAGCAACTTTACTGTCACAGTTGAGAGTTATAGGTAGCTCAATCTCCCACCTAACTCTTTGAATAGCCCTGTAAGCCATGTGAGTTCAGCAACTGCTGAAGCCATGCTCTTGAACTCTGCTTCTGCAGAGCTTTTTGCTACAGTTTTATTTTTCTTTGACTTCCAAGAAATCAATGCATCCCAAACTTCACCAAGTAACCTGTAACTGATATCCTGGTCTATAGACATCCTCCCTACTGAGTCACAAAAACCTTCCAATTTTCCTGAGTCTACAGATGGCATTAGAAGACCAAGTCCTGGAGAACCTTTTATATACCTTACCACTCACAATGCAGCTTCCATGTGTGACTGCTTTGGTTTGTGCATGTATTGACTTAGAACCTGCACTACATAAGCAATGTCAACTCTAGTCATAGTAAGGTAGAGTAATCTGCCTATCAGTCTTTGGTAATTTCCAGCATCAGCTAGCAACTTGTCTTCTGTTTCAGAGAAAGACTAATCATGAATGAACCTGTCATATTCTTCAGATGTGAGTTTTACATTTGTTTCCAAAGGTGTATCAGCTGGTTTTGCACCACTAAGACCCATCTCTGCAATGAGTTCCAAGGCATACTTCTTTTGACTCATCACAATTTCCTTAGATGATCTAGCAAACTCAATTCCATGGAAGAATTTGAGTTCACCTAAGTCTTCCATTGTGATCTTCAATTTCAAATCATTTCTTGTCTGAAGAATCAACCTTTGGCTGCTTCCAGTTACGAGCAAGCCATCCAGATAAACAAGTATCACTATGAACTCAAACTCTACTCTCCTGCTGAACAATGAATAGTCAAAGTGACTTTGAATGAATCCAAGCTGTAGTAAAGCATCTGTTAACTTCTTATTCCGTTGCCTAGGAGCTTGCTTAAGTCCATATAGGGACTTACGGAGTTTGCAGACACTGTGCTTCCCCCTGGCTAGCAAACCCTGGAGGAACCTCCATCTAAACATCTTCAAGTAAGTCTCCCTGAAGAAAGGCATTGTGCACATCCATTTAAAAGATGGCCTAATGCTTAGCTGCAGCAATGGCAGAACTTACCTGACTGTAACCATTTTGGCTACAGGAGAGAAGATCTCAGTATAGTCCAACCCCTCCTTCTGGCTATACTCTTTGGCTACAAGCCTAGTCTTGTACCTCTCTACTACACCTGAGGAGGTGTATTTGACCTTGAACACCCACTTATATCCAATAAGAACTTTCCCAGGAGGTAGATCCACCATTGTCCAGGTGTGATTGTCCTATAAAGATGATATCGCATACTTCATTGCCTCAATCCACTTGGCATCTTTGACTGCCTCATTGTAAGTTTTAGGTTCCACAATAGCCGAGTAAAAGGAAGGTGACATATTGGCATAACTGACACAATCTGATATAGGATAGCAACAATGTGCACTTCCTTTGCCAAGAACAATGTCGTCATTCATCCATATGGGTGGCCTGCTCACTCTAATGGACTATCTGGTGTCATCCTGTGACTCAGCACCAGGATCTAGGATAGGGACATCATGGACTATGGGATCATCAACAACAGTAGGATAATTGGTAATATCATCAACAAGTGAAAGAGGAATATAAGGTCCAGCTGAATAAGGAGAGTTGGGAGAGACAGGAGATGAAGAAGAAGAAGAAGAAGAAGAAGAAGAAGAAGAAGAAGAAGAAGAAGAAGAAGAAGAAGAAGAAGAAGAAGAAGAAGAAGAAGAAGAAGAAGAAGAAGGTGGTGACTGAGCATCTGGATGTCCACTTGATGAAACATTGGAGATATCTAAAACAGGGAATAGGGTTGAATTAGTAGAATTCAAGTGCTGAAAAGGAAAGGCATCCTCCTTAAACACTACATCCCTCCTAATATGGAATTCCTTTGTGTGAAGTCCAAACATCTTATATTCTTTGTGTAGCAGAGTAATCAAGAAAGATTGCAAGATATGCTCTGGGAGCAAATTTGTCAGGTCTTCTAACTGTAGTCACATATCCTAAGCATCCAAAGACTCTCATGTGTTGTAAAGAAGGTGAATGCCTAAATAAGATCTCAAAAGGGGATTTTTTTTTGTTGAAGGGAGTCTGTTAATGATATATATAGTAGTACTAACATATTCTCCCCAGAACCTTAATGGTACTGAAGCCTGAAATCTGAGTGCTCGAGCAACTTCTAGAATATACCCGTATCTCCTTTCAGCAACTCCATTTTGCTGTGGAGTGTAGATGCATGAGCTTTGATTTATAATCCCCAGAGATTGTAACAATTTTGACATGTGGGAATTGAAGAACTCACACCCATTATCATAGCTGAAAAACTTAACTGATGTTGAGTAGACATTCTTAATCATAGTAAAGAAAGATCTAAGAGCAACAACAACCTCAACTTCAGTAGGTAAAAGGAATATCCATGTATACCTAGAACAGTCATCTACCAAGATTAAGAAATACCTCTTTCCATTATAGGTAGGGACTCTATAAGGGCCCCAGACATCAGTATGGATTGTATGAAAGCAGGATTTGGACAATGTAGGACTACGAGAAAAAAGTAGTCCTGCTTTTTTAGATAAAGGACATACTGTACAATGCTTGCCTTTACTACTACATTCAATAACTTGAAAATCATGAGAACCATTTAGTTTCCGCAAAGTATCTAGAGGTGCATGATCCAATCTCTTATGCCACGAAGCTATACTCACTACTTTATTAGGAGCCTTTATTGTATTTACAGTGTTTATTGGCCTTGGAACATTCAAGGTATCTGCAACTGAACTTTGACTTTGAGCTTGTAGTGCTACTGACTTCTTTGGAGTAGAGTTGAACATATATAGTCCATCTTCCTCTCTACCAATCCACCTCACATGTCCACTGAAGAGCTCCTGGAAAATGAAGAAATCAGGGAAGAACATAACAACCCATCTCATTTCCTTTGTGAGCTTGGACACAGATAGAAGGTTATACTTGAATTCAGGAATATGCATTACATTAGATGCTATTAGGTCCTTAAGAATAGCAACATACCCTACGTGAATAACATGAGTTACACTACCAGTAGGTAAGTTAACTTTTCCACCTTTGTTACCAACTACTTTAGCATTAATCAACAAGCTAGAATCATTCACCATATGACTTGAAGCCCCTGAATCTACAATCCATTTAGCCAGAATTTTAGTAATATCACAACGTAATGGCATACCTGCTACCATAGCAGAACCATTGCACTCAGGTTGCTTGCTTAGAAGTTGAAGAATCTGGTTGTACTGCTCTTGAGTGAATTGAGGGATTCCAGCTTAGAAATTCTGACTTGCTTGCTGCACCTGTGAGACTCCTGCAAAGTTAGCAGTAGATCCTGCTTGTGCAGGGCCAGTGGAAGTATCAGACATATAGTTGCCAGCATTGGTCTGAGCAGTTAACTGTATTCCCAAATCCACCCTTTTTTTTGACTTAAAATCTTGTGGATATCCATTCAATTTGTAACAAGTCTCCTTAGTATGACCTTTGAAGTTGCAATAGTCACCGTGTAGATTGTTTCTTTTGTACCTATAGCTAGAATTTGAGTGATTTCCTCCTCCAGAATGATCATAACTAGCACCTGCATTCCCTTTGATACTAAACAAAGTTGTCACCTCATTTCCTAAGTAGCTGTGTTTTTGTCCATGGTATTTTACATTCAGTTGAACTTGAGCTCCAGTTGATATTCCCTTATTACTGAACAAGGATGTACCTTCATTAACTTCAGAAACTTGGGACAGTGCTCTTCTGCTTTCTGCAAAAATAACCATTGAGTAACCTTTGTTTATGGAAGGTCTAGGAGACATGTTCAAAATATGACTGCTTGATTGAGAGTATGTCTCATTTAGACCCATGAGAAACTGTAATAGCCTTTGGTACTCAAAGTGCTCAACATATTTCTTTGACTCTTCACAACCACACCCAGGGCAGGGCAGCGCATAAGAGCATCAAACTCTGCCCACAACTTCTTCAATTTTGAGAAGTAAGCAGACATAGATGACAGTCCTTGAGCCAGAGTTGCAATTTGTTTATGCAAATATAACACTCTAGAACCATTAACTTTATCAAATGTCTCTTTGAGGTCCATCCACACTTTGTGAGTTCTCAAAGCATAGGCCATGTCACTTAGCAATTCAGCACTCGCAGAGTTCATAATCCACGATAGGACTATAACATTACATTTTTCCCAAAGTTCATGAAGAACAAGAGGAAAATTTTCTTTTGGATACCTCCCATCTACAAACCCTAGCTTACTTTTACCTAGCAGACTAACGCGCATAGTACTACTCCACAAAGTGTATTCTCAGGTCCTGTGAGCTTGACAGAGATGAGAGAACTACCTGGAGTGTCACTCGGTTGCAGAAACAACATATGATGCTGATCGATCACTAGTGGTACAACTACATCTTTGTGAATCGATCCATTGTCCTCGTCAGTAATCGCCATTGTCAACAGAAATCTAGCTCACACGAATGGTGTACTCAACAGATACCTATTGCTCAAAATCGATCTAACCCTAGTTTTTTAGGAATCGAGGCAATTGCTCAACTGGAATGAGTACTTAACAGGGACAATTAAGGAAGATAAATATGGAGTGAATTGGAAGATGAATCTGGAGTTAAACTCGAGTGATATAGATCGTTAACTCAAGCTCTGATACTATGATGAACTCTAGATTCATCTCTGAGCTATGACGGTGGAATCTAAGATGAAGAAGAAGCAGACGAGAGCAAATGAGCAGTTATGCTATGTTTCTATTATCACAACTAACAAATGGAAAGTTATTGTACATTTTTTACTATTCTAACTACTTAACTACCTAACTCATCCTAACTATCTATTAATCACAAAACTAATTTATTACATATATTAGTTGTACACAGTTGTCAATAGCACTAGATTCAATAATTTTGATGCAAGGAGCGTTTGATTTCAGTTTTTTTGGCTAACTAATTAACTCATTAATTAGATTCTTCTCTTATCAATAACAAATAAGAAAGTTAATGCAACTTGAATCTTGAATCTCAACATTATGTACTCCCTCCGTTTCAAAGAATATTATATATATATATATATATATATATATATATATATATATATATCTTTTTAAAGGTTTATTAAGGTTTTCTTTGACCATATTTTTACAAATAGTTTTAAATTATTTTGAATTCTTAGCTATCGTGACTTATAGTATTTTTTATGTAGTATCGAAATATATAAATTTTATTTTTAAAAAATTACAGAATTAATATTCGAATACACACCAAAAATTAGTCTATTTGACTCTCGTACCCCGAAAAGGTCAAACAAACCGTCATTAGGTTGAGCTTCATTTGGAACTTTCTTCTAAATATTGATCATAGTCGAACTTCATCTCTTAACTTATATTGGTTCATTCAGGGGTTATAACTCTACTTCATAAAATCTTAGGTTTTTGTTTAATTCATACTGGAATAAAATATATTATATTATTACTTTTTGTGTTCATTGGTAGACGGATCTAATTATTTAACTAATAAGCCTAAATAAGTAATTACGGGAAAAGAAAAAGAGACGTTACGCTACTGATAGGGTTTGAACCTTCCCTCAATTGTGAGAGGCTGAGAGCTCACCAAACGGTGAAGTTGTGCTATATATGCAAGTCGTTTTTTTTAGGATTAGAACTTATTTTTTTCATTTCTCTATAACTGCATCCAAACTAGATTGTGAAAGCAATGTTTTATATTATCGCACCAAAAAGTTTCTTGATTAGTTACCCGTAATTTTGAGGTACAATAGGTAGTTTGACAACATTTTGCACGACAATGTTTTTCTCGCAAATTTTATTATCTAGACTAGACGGTTGAGACACTTTGCTTGATTTGTATCTCATGATTATTGTATTATCGTATTGCCTTAGTACATTAGATACTTCGTTAAAACATTATATATTACTAATATTTTACGTATTTTTCTCCTTTTTAATAACTATGTTATTCTATTAACTTTAAGCAATTCTGAAAGAGAAGGTATCGCCTCATGACTCCACTTTTCAAAACAATATTTTGTACTATTTGTTTCAACTTCCCATGGGCAGAACATCCAGTTTAACAAGCGCTGCCCGTCGTTTGTTTCATGGACAACACTTTTAACTTTAGACCTTGAAGTTGGCAAGCGGGGGTCAAAAGTTAAAATATCACCACAAAAAGTGTCACATTTCTGCAATTTTAGATGCTGCTGATGCATAATTCCATAAGTTGGGCCATAAAGAAAAGTATTCCAATGGGCTTGCTGGTTTTGAGGTTTTGGCCCAATACTAATGGACCTCACATGCTATTCTACCAAACCCAGCCATAAACAACCTCCCTGTTGAATTTTGGAAAACTACAGCTTTAGATAAACTGCATTTTTCACAGCTTTCAACCCCACAATTTTTGACAACTTTTAATTTTAATTAAGTTAATAAATTCTCTAGTCTTAACTATTATGTATGATTCTGGCTTCTTCCACTGAAAAACTCTTACACATCTAACAGATTGTCATATCATGTGAGGCTCATATTTAATGCTTCTACTCTATGTTTTCCCAGGGAATTTCACTAACAAAAGAAAGTTTCAGACCCTAACTGCAAATATTGATTAGCGAAGGTTAAATGCAATTTATTAATTAGTATAAAAAAGATCATACTGCAGTTTCTACATTTCTTTAAGAAGCAAATTTCAAATTTTCCTTTATAATGTTTTCCAAATACCTAAAAATACAATCTACCATTCTTTGTTTAATACTCAGAAGTCAGAATTCAAGAACTCACGTGCTTGGTCAAGATTTATGTAGATCGTGAATTTGATTAATTAGTTTGACCTAACCAAAGAATTGTGGCATGTTTTTTTAATATGTAGGTGCACATGAATGCAATTAAAGCACCTGTTACTACTCTGCCCCAAAAATATCAATGTGATATTTATTCTAGTCAATACTAACTTAAGTTTGGAATTCTCTTTTTAACCCCTCCTTTTTGCTTTTGATGTATTTTTGTTTACTCTCATTTCTAGGAAACCATGTGCTCATCTACAAAGTAATTTCTAGGACAAGCTTTAGCAGAAGCTTCTTACTTACTATACTAACATAACCTATTGAAACTTTGGTAAAAGCAGAAGATTCATTTCCTGAGCTTTAAGTTCAAAAACTACTCTTGTTTCCCAAGTGATTCCTTTCCAAGTTCCAACACTTTCCATTTGGTAAATGTGTGTTTAACTGCAACTTTGCGAAATTCAAGAGTGTTTTGGGATCAAACATGCTTGCATCAAGTTTGTACCAAATACGTATGTTTTAAACATAGATCAGATTTACAACTTTTACAAGCCAAGGCTGTGATCAAATCTTGATTAGCATCTTCAATCTAACCTATAACCTAACTAATCTATCATTATTTCAACCAAGTTGGTTTTTGAGATACTTATGACACAGCAGAACTACTTGGTAAAAAGTAGTAGTAAACACGTAGAGCAGAATATTCTTACAATTGCTGTCTAAAAACAAAAGCATACTCGCTCAATATCATTTCATAAAAGACCAAAACAAAGTTCAGCACAAACTTCTTAACAATTTACATGATACTACAACTGCCTGTATTCTCATCACTGAACATATGAGTGAAATTATCATGCACCGGAGCTCCCATCGACGGCCCATAACTCACGGCTGGATGTGGCCGCGCGTACATCATCGGATGGGCGCCGTACATATCATATCCGGCTGGCCGCTGTTGTTGCTGCTGGTTCATCATCATTTGTGCCATGTACTGTTGTTGTTGTTGGCTATAAGGGTTGCCTTGCCCCATCCCGGGGTAATACCCGGCCCCACCAGAGGCGGGAAGTCCTTGAGCTGCCGGCATATTCTGCCCCATTTGGCCCATCGGATAGTTACCCATCTGGCCCATAGGGCCCATACTCATCGGGCCACCGCCTTTTTGGCCCATACTCATCCCATGAGGTCCTTGTTGCATACTATTCATCATTAAGCCTCCATCCATCTTCCCTCCCCCACCATTCTTCCCTCCAAAACCTCCATTATTGTTACCTTTACCATTTACCCCCCCATTTTTACCATCTGGTAGACCCCCACCACCTCCATTTTTGCCACCATTTTTACCACTTTGATTCTGATTCCCTCCCTTTCCCTGTTTTCCTCCATTATTGTTCTTACCATCATGATGATTTCCAACCATACCCTTCATTTGTACAGGGATTTCAACCCCACCACCTTTCTTGCCATTTCCACCATTATTATTCATAGCCCCACCCTTTAAATTTGCATTCATCATCGCATTAATCCCATGGGGTCCATGACCACCCCCCATAGCAGGCATCATTTTGCCAGCTGGGCGGCCATCGAAACCATCATCAGAATCATCGTCAAACTCATCTTCATCATCATCAAAATCATCGTCAAAATCATCATCAAAATCATCCTCGGGCAAATTGAACTTAACAGATTTTTGGTCCTTCGCATTAGGCATATTAGGCATCTTGAAATTATCTTTTGAGCCTTTGAGGTTTTGCATCATCTGAAGAAACTGTTGTGCACCCCCACCACCCCCCTTTGGTTGTTCCTTATTCCCAGCACCACCACCCTTTTGAGATTTGTTGTCTTTTCCACCTTTGAAATTGTCCATTTGCATGTTCATGAACTGATTGTTCATCATATGGAAATTGGAACCTCCTCCTTTTTGTGCTCCCCATACCTCTGCATGTTTCCCTGATTTCACTAGCTTCTTTACTAGTGTTGCTGGATCAACGTTTCCTGTTACTGTTACTTTACTTTGGTCTACATCTATCTTCACTGTGTAAACTCCTGTTAAAAAAATAGTAGATAATTTAGGAAAACAGATCACAGATGCAAATTCCTAGGCCCAAAAGCATGTGAATATTTCATTTAGTTCTTTATTGGCAAGTTGGCTGCTAAATAATTCTTGTTTTAACATATGGGAAAGTGTGACAGGACATGCTTTTGACCAAGTGAAAATGAAGTAAGTTACCTTCAATCTTTTGCAGTTTCTTCTTCACTTTCTGTTTGCAACCATCACAGTGTATGTTGACTCTAAGAACACAAGTCTGCAACAACATAGGTATCATAAGGTTCAATAACCAAAACAAGAACTGACTAGTTAAGGTGGTTACACGAATTCAACAAACAACAAATTATGGTGGTACCACATGTTATAAAGTAAGATGACAAGAAATTTCAGAAAAATGGGAACACATGCTCCTACTTCTAAAAAAAATAACACACCTCACATTCACGTAGCTCAAGAGGTGTGATGTAAATATGGCTGCTTTCACGGGCTCGAACATATGAGTTATAGGTCATATCAATTCAACTATAGTACTACATAGCCATAGAGATGTGTCTTGAGAACAATTCCAAAGGGATACCGACACAGACTTTAATTTCGACTATATTATATCATCTAAAAAAATGGTATTCGTAGTAACTATAACATAACTCTAAATTACAATATGTACACCAGCTAAAATTACACTAGTATAAATCAGTAGTAAATCCAAAAAAATACAAGAGAGAGTGCAGGAAATAAGTCATACCTGAGTCTTCAACATTTCTTGTTTATTCATTCTGACAATATCAAGAAAACAAGTTCAAAACAGCAGCTCAAACCAAGAGCTCACAAAGGAAACAAAGATTTCAGAGACTGCATATATGAAGAAGGAGTAAGCTGAGATTTGAAGAGGAAATGGGAGAGAAAGAGGGAAAGAAAGGCGGTCGGAGGAGTAAAAAACTAAAAGAGAGTAAAATATATGTTGAAAACAAGTCGGTCTGTTTGTTGGGGTTGTGTGCTGTATTTGAAGGAAAAGAAAATATTGGGATGAGCTGTCACAGTAAAGAGTTATGTCGGCTTCATGTCAAAGAAGAAGAGATAGATACACATTACACTCATAGCTACTGTTCCTATTACAACTTGGCCCCCTGCTTTATACGATGTTGAGTTTCCGAATTCTTTTCATATAAGTATTATTTCATGTTATTGTTTTCTTTATTCGGTTTTGATTTTCTTAATGTGTTTTACTTTTCTTTTGCTTTTTCTTTCTGCTAGGTATATGATCTGAACTAGAGGATTTGACCACTGACAAACTTGGATCATAACATTGGACTTGCACCTTTTATGTCCATGAACCTCCATGTTTCTTTCCCTATAATAACTCCATCACATTATTAGTTCACCTGTTTCGCTCAAATGATTAACTACTCACCATTTAACTTTTATGTATTGGTAATTTGATATTTTTTATAAAGTAAGTCTTGTCATGTAACCAACGGATTACGGATTCGAGTTCTCTTGCAGAATCTATACGTATAATAGACCCTTGTGTCTAGTCTTTCATCACACTCGCGCATAGCGAAAACTTAGTGCACCGAAATGCCTTTATATTGTAATTAGTAGAATAATGTAATGTTGTCTATTTAATTTTCAAGTCAACTAATTTTATGATAATTAAGTACCAACTAGTTTCTAGGTAATCTAGTAGTGTAACTACTGATAATTAAACCTAATATTCATGATCTTAGTTGCGTAAAATAACCACTTATTGTGAAGGCCAACTTCTTTTTCTATTGATAATATCTGATATTATAAATCAATTCCGCTTTAAGCTATAACTGGTTATGAGAATTTTAGTAACTTTGTATTCCTTTTATTTCTCCGTCCAACCAACTATAATTGCCACGATTGACTAACTTTATCAATCAAAGTTTTGAAACCAACAGTAGCCACTTATTAACAATCAAATGATTAAGTTAAATACCTAATTTAAAATAGTTTGACAGTGAAATTTCATGATTTTGACGCACAAAATCAACTAAGTACAATTAAATTGGGCAGGGAAGAGTGCAACTACGTGTCATTGATTTACTTGCAGTTTTTGAATTTGCTCGTCATGTCATTAGTTTTTTTTTTCTTCTTCCTTTCCGACAATAAAAGGTTGACAAAATAGTTTTTGCAAAGTGTGTAATGTTTCCATTTCTTCCTTTTTTTTCTCGTGTAATTGTAGTAATTTTTTCCTTTTCATGGAAATAGGGTAAAACTTTTGAAAGAGATTTTTCAGCGTGAAACATTGGCTCCAAAAGGGACACTACGAACCGCTGAAATTCAGTGTAACGTTATCTTTTTCACCCTGAAAGTGTTACACTTATAGCCTATTTGGCCAATCTTCTAAAACTAACTTGTTTTAAAAGTATTTTTCTTAAAATGATTTTCAAAAATAGTGTTGATGAGAAGCATTTTGTGTTTGACTAATTAAATTAAAAAATACTTCTGAACACCAATAGTGTTTGTCCAAGCTTTCAAAAAGTATTTATAAGCATTTTTTTCAAAAATATTTTTATAAAAGCGTTTTTGGAAAGAAGCTACTTTTTGTGCTTCTCAAAAGCCGATTCTGCTCAAAAGCACGGCATCATAAAAGCTCATTTCAATCAACTCTCAAAATCATTAATGTGTCAATAATTCCAGAACTAAAGATGGAACCGTTTTCTACAAATAAACTTAGAATGACATATGATTCTCGTTTAATGGGTCATTTCGTAGCTAGGTACAGGATAATTTTGCATGTACTAGGAGTAATATAATTAATACCGTATTTGGTAGCCTTTGGTGACTTTGTACAAAAAAGTTAACATAATTATTGTTATATTTGGTTGCTTTTTCCATTGGGGTATAAGTAATTAAAAGGATAAGTTATATAACAGATTTTAACTATTATCTGTGCAAGCTAGAATATATAATGACTATTTCATGCATTAGTAATACTTGGATTAAACAATCAAATTACCAATAAACTCTCATATTTATTTTAAACTACACAGTCTATAATTAAAATAAAGTAAATATTTAACAAAAATTTATCTCTACATTACAATTCATAAATTACTAATTCATGCATTACTAATCCTTATATAACTAATCTATTCATATTAAATCATGCATAACAATACCCTGAATAACTAATCTCTATATTATTAATACCCGCATAACTCCAACCAGCAACCAAATGATCAAAATTTTAGTATATCACACCAGTAACGTTTCGATTTTTTTTTTTCCTAACTTAAATTGCATGATTTCCTCTTCATACAAAAATTCTCTTTATTACGACAAATGGGCTCTTTGTTGAAGTTACAGGATTTCGCGAAATTATAACTTATGCTTCTTGTGAAAAATGTTCACTTCACAGGTAAGGGTTAGCTAGATATATATTCGAACAAGAACAAAATACTAATGTTAGGATCCGTTTGTCCATATATATTTTTCTTTTTTACGGAAACTCATCTTCAAAATATTGTTTGGTTATGTGGGCGTTTGGACTTAAGAATTGTAAATTTTAGAAAAAAAAGTGATTTTTTTTTCAAGTAAAAATGATATTTGAAAGTTAGAGTTGTGTTTGGACATGAATACAGATTTTGACTGTTATTGAATTTTTGTGAGTGATTTGAAGTAAAATTATTGAAAAACAACCTTTTAGAGTTTTTCAAATTTTTAAAAAATTCTAAAATTTATATTCAAGTGAAAATGAAATTTTCACGTGCAAACACCGTTTTCGAAAAAAATATATTTCTTTTGAAAAAAAAAAAGTAAAAAATTTCGTATGGCCAACCGGTCCCTATATATTTTATTGAATTTTTAAAGATGAGTCTTTAAAAAATCTGAAGATGAATTTCAAATTTGAAAAAGTAACTTTTACCTCTTTTCGAGTAAAAAATATTTTTTTTTACAAAACTGCAATATTTATTTTCAAGTGAAATGCACGCTCTAACATAATTTCAATTTTGAACTACTTTTTTCACAAGCTTCAAAACTAATTTTATTTTTCAACTCACGTTTTTTATGTCCAAGCGCCTACTATGTATTCTGCTTTTTTCCTCTCATTATTAAAATCAGAGAGTGGTGCACATAAATTATTATTGAGTTTTGTCGCTATTATTCGCGAACTCTGGTATATAGTGAGTGATTTTGATAGAAAGCTAGAGGACCCATGCAGGAACAGATAAGGTTGGTCGATAAATGCAGTGAACTGAAATGAATTTTGTCCACAGAGACGACTATACAAAAAAATTATTTTTGGTCCCGTATTACCTCTGTCAGTGACACTACTTACAATTTTATTCCCATATTAATGGTCTTGCCTAGTGATTGTCTAAAGGGTGAAAACTTATTACAATTACAATTGTTTTTCAATTTGTAAACTTTATTGTACAGATAAATTGAAGAAGCTACATAGCTGAAAGGCAGACACTGCAGTCAATTGATCGAAAATGGGAAGGGATCACTTTCAATCTGCGACAAAAACTATAAAATTTATATATAACATATAAAAAATATATCTATATACAAAAATATTTTTTCGACTATTATTTTCAAAACGGCTATACAATATCATTTTCCCATCGAAAGTTGGTTCACATAAATTGATGAGCATGCTCTGCAGTTTGCAATTTTTGAAATTTAACCGCTGTTTGCTCATAAAAAGCAAGAACAAATGAATCCAAATAGCATGATTATGGAGTAATGGCAGGTTTGTGGGACATAAAGCCACCAGGTTATTAGACATTATTACTTCAATTCACATATATTAGAGAAAGTTCATTTATCTCTTATTAGATTAAAGAAAAACGTCACTTGTTGGACATATAATGCAAATTTCAGAAGTTTCCTATAGTGACTCTACACATTATGTAACTTGAGTGGAAGATAGATTTATAAAATAGAAAAACGAAAAAGGACGATAGACCACTATAGAAATATCTTGTTAAATTTAAAGACAGTTGAAATGGGGCACCAAATCCAAAAACTAATCTATATACCTTGTCTGATATAGACAAGCACTATGAGTCTAGACATGAAAAGAGTTTAATTAGGGTTGGTTTCGACAATGATACGAAGGGAAGCCTTCAAAATAACAATAAAATTAATTTCGTATGATTTATAGATCACGTATTCGAACTATAAAAATAACAATTAATGCTTACGCTAAAATAAATTTTTTGTATCACACTTATAGGGATACAACCCTTCTCCGAGTATAATTACATGATACTTTGTATATCGAACTGCCCTTAATCGATAATATATATTTATCTAAGTTTGGACCTCCCTTTCTTTATTTATCAAAAAATATTGTTCTTGTTTCCTTGAAAGCCTAACCCCGTGAAGAAATTTTTGTCCTCCTTATATTTCTTTTTGCCAAATTGCCCCCTTTTGAAAACATCACTTTATCTGTCAAAATAAAGAAGGTTTGAATGGTGCCAAAAAAGAACTACCCACTCACTTGGACACTTCACCCAAAACCCTAAAATCTTTCTTTATTGAATATGTGCTTTTTGAAACTATTGGTTGGCTTAGAAGACTGTTTTCGTCGTACCCTAAAATCGTGATTTTGGAAATCTTATTGATAGGTTTCTAATTCAGATGTAGGGCACTAAGCTTGGGAGAAAATATACTATCTTATGTCTTGAATGGCTAATGGAGCTTGTGGTTTTGTTGTTTATTGTCAGGAGTGGTAAGCTGGCAGGTCGAATTGGATATAGTTCGTGTCGAAATATGTAATGAAAAACGGATAAATTCTTCGATTCGACCCATATTTAATACGGATAAAAAACGGGTTAACCGGCGGATAATCCATGACTTCTTGCATATGATTATTTTTGGGAGAATTCTTAGTCTCCCTAAATTGAGGAACCCCCAATTTAAGGCTTTACTGTAAAAGTTGGACTCATTGATTATCTGTTGGTTACTCATTGGTTATCCATTTTCTAAATGGATAATATGATTTTTATTCATATTTGACCCGTTTTTAAAAAGTTAATTATTCAATCCATTTTTAGTGAATAATATGAGTGGTTAACTGTTTTTCTTTAACCATTTTGCCACCCCTATTTATTATTGACATCCTTTTCTATTCTTAAATTGGCTCCATTATTTTTTAGTCCTAATATGAAAAAAAAAAATTGGTAGGCAAATTGAAAATGAAAAGGACTAACTTGAGCTTGCTTATTTCTTCGGTATATTCAAGCTTTTTTTTTATAGTATTCATGATGGCCGAAAGAATGGAATCAGAACCAATATTGTATGCATCAGAATACTAGCTCAATTTCGTTATTTGTGTTTGTACCATAAGAGCATGATATTTAATTTTCAAAGCAAAATAGGCAAACAACGAATTATTACTACACATAATTAACTGTTGAAGGTGAGCTTTAATTTATGGATGAAAAGTGAGGGAATTCAGAACTTCCTGTGGACTAAATTATGGGGAATGTGAAGCACTGTCTTTATTTTACTCCTTCACTAGCAAGCCGATGAATCTAGGATAATATCGTCGATCCCAATGATATTTGACACTTGGAAAGATCTTTGACTAACGTAGGGACAAGAGTAGATATGGGATCACACTAGAGTTTCGAGGAGTCCGAACCCATTTGTGATTCCTTTGGACAAGTGTGAAATTAGTGCGTGTAAAAAAAAAGTGACTTTTTTATATATATAGCGTTCTTTTAAAGAACGATATACTTTAACGGCCTCTGTTAAAGTATAACGCTCTTTAAAAGAGCGATATATATATATATAACGCCAATGTAAATCGCGATATACTTGTTTGTGGGCCCAACAATAAGTCTCATGTGTTTAAGTGACATAACAATAATTCAAATGGGTATAGTGCCCTTTAAAAGAGCGGTATACCTCAAAAAATTCAGTCCTCCCCCACCTCCACCCCCACCCCGAGCTAGGCATTGCCTTATTTAAAGGCGTTAGGATTTTACAAAAATTCATTCAAAAAATATTCTAACTACCATTCAAACTTTTCTTTTTTTCATAATGTCTGAAGAGCGAAAAAGAAGGGTTTCATTATATTTGGGGGTAAGGTTGTGGTGGCGAATAACTCTGTGAGCTACAATTTATTTCGACAGTATCATGTTAAATTGCCACTTACAATGGAGTACGATAGATTGTTATCATTGTTATGTAATAAAATGAGTATGAGAAAACGTTCGGTGAACCTTAAAGTAATCGGAAGATATCTATATTCTATCACTCCGCAAGGGGTTGCTTGTTATGAAACTTTGAGGGATTTTTTGAGGACTCCGGATGAATATCAGGAATTTCTTGTAATAAAAATGTGGAAAATGTACGACAAGGTTGAAGACGTTCCCAATAATGAGGTTGCGCATAGTAGAGAACCCCAGTAATCGGGTGGTTATTCTGGAGCAGTTTTATCCGGACAGGTTCCGGATGAAAGAGTTTGCCTTGATTTAAACTTATCACCACCGGCGAATGAGCAGCGAGGAAATAGTTTCTCTCCTGCTTTACATAATCCACAAGACGAGTGATAAACTTCAATTTTCCTTTGTGTTACGATGTATATTTTTGTTGTATCGAATTTGTATTAACGCTCATATATTCCACAGGAGATACCGGCCAGATATGAATTTTACAAGTCATCACCAACTGGAAAATGTCCATCATAGAATGTCATCACATTACGACTTGTAAGTGAAGTGATACAGCTATATGGAAAGTATTTATTAATTTGAGGAGCTTATTATTTTGTTATTTGTGCAGAGAAAACGAGCAAGTTGAACCACTTGTCCTCACCCAATTGCCCGAATACGACATATTAAATCGGGATCTGGCAGATGCACAGAGTGAGGAAGATAACAGTGATTACGACAACAATGTCGATGATTCCGGAGACGACACACCCTTCCCTCATGAGGATGGTGATGAGGAGGATGAGAATGAAGGACCTGATTTGACGAACGAGTATGATCCACACCCTGTTAGACCAAGAGTGTACGAGTCCCAAGTGTCATTTCATTCAAGGAAGATTCCCTACCTTGATAACTTGCCAAGTATGCCGGATGTGGATGCTCTCACAAGGGAATTTGATAAAATTCGGATAGCAATATGGGATGATTCTAGACCAATGGTGCTGGAAAAGGGCATGTTTTTTCCTGATAAAGCGCACCTAAGCAGCACGACGAAAATGCACAACGTAAAAGAGTGTCTTGAGATGACGTTATGGGAATCAACTTCGAAGGTATACAAGGTTGTTTGCCACATATGGTTTACGGGTTGTCATTGGATGTTGCGTGCGACCAAGAAGAACACATGTCTGTGGAAAGTGGTTAAATACATTCCCACCCACAGATGTGAAACGGACACATTCAATGGAATCATTACAACTTGGATATTGACTTGATTTATCTTTATTCCGCACCTTGAAGCGTCCATAAGGTACAAAAAACAAAGAATGCATTACATCAGTCCACCAGGAATATGGCCATACCATTACCAAAAGAAAGGCATTTCTCGGGCGCAAACGTGCATTTGAAATTGTTTATGGTAACTGGGACAAGTCATTTGCAACTCTACCCAGGTACATAGCCGCATTGCAACACTTTAACCCCGGGACGGTTGTTGAATGGAAACTTGAGCGGAGTCCGGGAAAACCAGAATATATATTCAACTACGTGTTCTGGGCATTTAAACCAACAATTGATGGTTTTTCGCATTGCCGGCCAGTAATATCCATAGATGACACTCATGTTTATGGAAAGTATGATATCAAGCTTTTGATAGCTGTTGCAGTAGATGCTAATGGATAAATATTTCCTCTAGCTTTTGTTGTTTGTGCCAATGTAAGCCAAGAGACGTGGACGTTGTTTTTTAACCATTTGAAAGAGCACGTTGTCAAACAGCGTTCCGGTATTTCTCTAATATCTGATCGGCACGGTGGTATCTTAAGTTCTGTAGAGAACTTACTTGCATGGCAAGAACCTTATGCATGTCACTGTTACTGTGTGAGGCAATTTAAGGCCAATTTCCAGAAGGCACATCCCAACAAAGAACTGCATGATTTGATGTGGATGGCAGCAACAGACCATCGGAGTATAAATTCCGGAGGCACATGGAATCTATCAGGCAGGAAGACGAGAGATTCGATCATTGGTTGATGCGACATGAGCTTCACAAGTGGACTTTGCATGCGGATGGTGGAAGAAGATGGGGAATTCTGACAACAAACGTGTCAGAGTCTTTCAACGGGTTATTGAAGTCGGCAAAAGGATTGCCTGTCACTACCATGGTGCGGATGTCGTTCAAGCAGATGGAGAAGAGGTTTGTTCAAAGGGCTGCAGCTGCAATGTCATTGATGGAAAGAGGTGTTGAATTTATGCCACTGCAGATGAAGAGATTTGAGAAATACAGGCGGCGAGCACATTGGCATTCATTTTTGCAGTATGATCACGACATAACTATTTTTGAAGTTCGCACCGCTATCCATCAAAACCGGGGGAATAATGTACATATCATAAATGAATCTAGAAGGTTATGCTCTTGTGGGAAATGGTCCATCTACCACATGACGTGATCACATGCCATCAGGTGCTTTCAACATGTTGGTTTAGGGCCAATCAACTACGTTGATAAACAATATAGTGTTGTTGCTTACTTAAACACCTATAGTGGGCAGTTGCAGCCAGTAGGTGCTGAGCATTATTGGTCACCGGAACTATTTAAAATGGTGTGTAACAAGTACTATTTGCGTCGAATACAGGTGCAGAAAAGAACGTGTATACGAAACCAAATGGATGTTAGCGATACCATTTATGCGCACAAATGTGGTATATGCTCGCAAACAGGACACGACCATCGAAAATGTCCTTTGGCTGGTTTGGGTGGCGGTGGTAATCAAGCTCGTGGCGGTGATAATCAAGCTCGTGGTGGGTGTTCTTCTAATATGCCCAACTATCAATGAGTTTATGTTGTAATAAGTAGCTATTTTGTTTATGTTGCAAGATGTATCAAATAAAAATTATGTTTTCATTGTTGTTAAATCTTATTGATATTTAACATTTTCCAGTTGAGTAAATTAATGCATGTCTCCCTCCCGTTCATGTAATCAAAAATAGTATTGGATTAAAAAAGGGAAAAATATGTGAATATATTTGATAAATATAGTTCAAATATAGTTGAGTTAAAGGTAGATTTTTGATAAATATGTGAATACATATAGCGCGGTTAAATGCTATGTTGTGTGAATATATATAGCATGGTTAAATACTATGTTATGTGTGTTGTCTTGTCGAACTGAAAAGCTGCCCGCCTGAGAAAAAGCTATTTTGTATCCGACGAAATCTTTAACACGCAAAGCATAGCGCGGTTAAATACTACGTTATGTGAATATATATAGCGTGATTAAAGACTACGTTATGTGTGTTGCCTTGCCTATAAATAACGGGCGCATTCTAGTTATTTTCTACGCTTAACAACAACCAATAGCAAAACTTTCCATATAAGCAAGGTTTTTTTTACGCTTTAACAAATGTCTGAACGCCTTTATGTTCAAAGGTACGAGTGCGGCAAAAAATGTATGATAAATAAATGTTGGGATGATGGCGAAGTTGGACGCCGCTACTGGATGTGTATGAAGAAGTTTTACATGGTTCTCGATGAAACTTTTTGCAATTTTGAGGTATGGATTGATGATCTCTGCAATCAGGAATTCTACAAACAATCTTTGGAGTTTTTTCATAATTTGACCTTAAAACAGTGGGAATATGAAAGAGAATATAAACAAGAAATTGCGGAGTTGAAGGAGAAACTTAAAGATACATAATTGGAAAATAATAAGCTGGAAGATAAATTTAAGTGGTGGAGTAGAAAATAATGGACGGCAGTGACTAAACAATGACATGTATATGTTGAGTGTACTACTTTATCTTTATGTTTCCCGTGTCACGGGTTTTCATTAGTTATACCGAATTTAAATTATGTTAAGTTGCTATGTTTGTGTTTGTGGTGTAGTATTAAAATAAAGAAGGAACGGAGAAATAAAAACATAATGCGCATATTATGTAAACATAAAAATTGTTGTTATTATTTACATAAAATAATATTTACATAAAATACAAACAAAAAAATCAATGTGTCCCACATCTTGTGTGCTTCAACGTAGCCGCTGGCCTGAGGCGCATCCCATCCCGCCTGACTAGGCTATCAGGATCATCCTCATCATGTCGCCTCTTTATAGCAGGATACGCTGCAGCATGATCATTAGTGGTGTTGGGGGCCATCGGTCCAGTAAAAACATACAGAAGAATAAGTCATCTCAGTATAGGAAAGTATATATTAAGTCACAACAATTTAGATTGTCTTACTATGGTCTCGTCGGGCTCCTGAATATAATCATCCGTCGCAACCATGTCAGTATCACACGAAGGGGCCTCCGTGATGGGCGGGTATGAAGCCTTAATAAGAAAATTAATAAAGTTATGGAAAATAAAAGAGAAAAGTAAAGACAAATTTGAATTTAATACTAATAAAATCATACTTGCGCCTGTGATGATGAGCCATAACTCAGCCGGCGCACTATCCAAATCTCGGGCCGAGCGATCCTCAATAGCGGTCGATGGGCATGGAAAGTATGCATCCCAATCCTCTCCGGTAAGGTCCGTGCCCGTGATCAATAATGTACCTGACTTTCCCATGCCCCCCAATCCTCTCCGGTAAGGTCTGTGTCCGTGATCAATAATGGACCTGACGAGGTCACCTGCGAAGTCCCTGGAGTGAGCTGCATCCCAAGACTGTATGATGGAATTCTGCTGGGATACTCGTCCGGATCATGTAGGTCACCCGGAAGATCAGCATCAACATCATCAACAGGGGCCTCAACGCCCCCTTGATGGGGACCACCTCCTCGCCGCCCACCACAACCCCGTACGACACCCCTGCCTCGGTGGGGTACCCCACCTCGAAGGGCATCCCTGCCTCGCTGGTACTGCTCTGGTGCCACATAAGCAGGCTCGTGTCCCAAGTGCTAGTCCTATCGATCTCGCTGCAGTGTCCGCGTAACCACCTCTGCAAACTGCCGACCGTAATCGTGCAAAGCGGTCGCTCTCTCGCCGGCATGCTGCTGCATCTACAATCCCATCTGGTAGACTATATGTAGTCCAATAGCCTGCACAGCGTATAAAATATAAACTACAGATATTGCACTAATTTACAGTTATATAATTAATAATAACAGAAAACATACCAAGGCCTCGTGCTGCCCGGCGTATGGAACGTACCGACTGCCATCTTGATGAATGGGATTCCCGACAAAAAGTCGGGTAACGCAGTGGTACCAGGGCATATAGAGATGAATAGTCTCCGTCTGGATATGTGAAGGGGGAGGCGGAATCAGGTCATCTCGTTGGTCCCAAGTATGGACCTGCGCCTTTAGCCATGCTACGTATACGTCCTCCACCCTTGAACGATCATCCCGCTGATAATGTGTAGCCTTCCATGTAGGCCCCCTCGGTATATACTGCAGACGGCCAAAATGTCGAAATACCCATTCCGTGGCACGATACTACACACTATCGAGGCACATCAGCGGGACGAAAGTTCTCCAAATCAGTCGGCCGGCTGAGCAAAAATCGGGCAGGACACCTATCAAGTCATCATTGTATGACGTCCAGATAAACTATCAAATAACAACAGAAAATGTGAGTATGCACAAAACATGTGAAGCTATACCAAGTAAGTTTAGGTACACATTTACCTGTGCGCCCTCCAACATATCAAACACATCCCTGCAAAGGGGGAGATTATTCCAAGCACGTAATCTCGTACATATCCACGCTGGAGAACCCACCTCCTAGCTAGAGGGAGAAACAGAGGTGGTACATCCGGAGGTAATGGTGGTAGAGGTGGTTGCAACTGTAGGAACCGCTCCCAAGCCCAAACCTAACAAACAAAGTTGACGTAAAGTTTAAGATAAATTCTGACCACATAGAATTAGAAGGAATCAACAGAGGTATTCGAATATGTTGTCACTTGTAGAAGTGGAAAAAATTCACATACGTCATGATGGGTGCCCATGCTCTCCCGGCACAGATGCCTGTACATGTAGGTGAGAACAACAGCACCCCAGATGTACTAGGGTAAACCATCTTGCAGCTGAAGATGATGAAGAAATCGCAAGCTGACTAGGTTCCCCGAAGTGTTCAGGAACAAGACCCCACCAAATAGAAGAAGCAGCAGAAACCTCGTATACCGGTGAATATGTAGATCATCTGTCTCGCCGGTGATGTCGGGGTGCAATGTCTCCAAATGTTGTCTAATAGCTGTCAAACTCATGCAATTGGCCCTTGAGTATGAAGTCTCATCCTGTAGCTTGAAGCTAGTGAACTGCTGCAGCATGTCCAAATATTGGCCATGCGTCATATCTATCATGGCTTGAGGCAATGCAACGGGCAGTCCATCAACGGGCAGCCCATATAAAACCTCCACGTCCTGCTGCGCAATGGTGGCCTCGCCAATGGGCAGTTGGAAAGTGTGTGTCTCCGGTCGCCAGCGCTCTATCAGGGCCATGATCAAAGACCAGTCGAGCTGCAGTCGCCCGATCTCAAAAATCCTGTAGAAGCCCGTATCCCGCAGGCGCTGGACTACACGGGGATGGAGAACTCTGTCCTTCATAAAATCCCACAAGTCATCTACTCTCGTAGAATGTAGAGTCTGGGCCAGTAGCTTTCTCTCCCATACGTAGACGGACCTGTGATCGCTCTGTAACACTAACAGCTCATCGGAGACGAGTCCGGGATGCATAGGCGGCACGTCCATGCGCTCTACTGTAAATTAAACAATATTAATTGTATGTTTGATCTGTAAATTAAATAACTATTTTTTATCATGTTTAATTAGACAGAGTATATATCTATGGGTTCCTGGCTCGATATTTGAGGCCTAGTAGCACCAAGTTGTCCTAATTTCTTGTATGTGTCAATTTTTATTTTATTTTTTAATTTTGTATGTTTGATCTGTAAATTAAATAATTATTTTTTATCATATTTAATCGGACATAATATATTCCTATGAGTTTGAGGCTCAATATTTGAGTCCAGTAACACCAAGCTATCCTGAATTCTTATATGTATTAATTTTAATATTTTCATAATTTTGTATGTTTGTTTTGTAAATTACATAATTAATTTTTGTTAATTGTACAGAGTTTGTGTTTGATCTATCAGTATAAGAGATACTTAAACTACAAGGATTTTGTGCTAAGAGTCTCTATATTTTACTACGCTAAAAGGCTCTATATTTTACTACGCTAAAAGAGCACTAGTCTTTAAGCAAATAAATAATCTAAACTAGATAAAAATAACAAATACATTTTAATCACAAAACATTCACGAAAATACATATAAAATAGTAAAAGAAATTTATTAACATTTTTATTAACAAAAAATAATGATTTCTCAATTTTTTCATATTTTTGTAAAACACTAATATCTTAGTCCAGATAAAAATAACATACTAGTTTAATCGCAAAAAAAACACAAAACAACATGGAAACACATTCAAAACAACTAATGCATTATTATACGAGTTTCGACATAAATTAAATCTGTATACCTCGATTAATGTCTTTCAGAAAGTCGATGAATTGAAGATTTGGGCACGAAACGAGGAAACCACAACAATAGAAGGTTTGTCTAGGATGTGGGACCTACAATCTTATCTTTTTGTGTGACGGGTGGGGTCTACTATAATTTTTTATAAGAAAATTTGTTTTTGTGTGTGTGTGTGGGGAGGGGGGGGGGACCGTCTGTTTGTTAATAAAATTTGGGGGAGGTCTAGTTCGAATGTGGGGAAGAAGGAAGGGGCCCATTATTTTAGCATGTATAGCGCGGTATATAACTGCGCTATACATATATAGCGCAATTATATACAGCGCTATGCTTAACTGTCTTATCAACCCTGCATAGCGTAGTTTACATTGGTGTTATATATATATATAGCTCTTTTAAAGAGCGCTATACTTTAATGGCCAAAACTCAGTTAAAGTATAGCGCTCTTTAAAAGAGCGCTATATATAGAAAAGTCACTTTTTTTACACGGATTTATGTCACACTTATCCAAAAGAACCACAAATGGGTTCTCGACTCGAGTTTCGAGAGCCAAAAGTTAGAGTTACACGAAGACAAACGGCCAAAAATGCATATTTTTTGGTGTACTTTCATCTCATAACTTGTGTGGTTACGATAAATTACATGAGTTTTTATAGTAAATTATGATCATTACGTGCATTCTTATGTGTAGGAGAAAGTTGAATGAAAAGTGAGCAAAGGAAGTTGATTCGGGACCAAAAGACATAAGAAGAACTTTGCTAGTTCTTTCTCGCGTGCACACGAGAGAGTGAACGAGCTAGCTAAGGAAAAACTTGAGACGAAAAAATGTGGATTATGGCAAAAGGAATGGAAGTGCACGAGAGACCTAAAAGGAAAAAAAAAGAGAAGCACTTCGCTCGTTCACTCGTGTATGCGCACGAGAGCAGGGGAAAATGCATCGTAGGAGTGTCGAGTTCAACTGAACCCAGTATTTTTGACACGGAACATAAATTTGTAGGTAAAAATTTATCAAAACTGCAAACTAGTAGATATGAACTCATAAATTTTAAAATATAATAGACTCTAATGTTAAGAATTTTGGAGGTTGAATCCATAGAGTTCAAATCCTAGATCCGCCTCTACACGTGAGAGTGAACGAGCTAACCTAAAAAGGTTGTTCTGAAGTGGGGCTTGTATTACTTCGCCCCATGCAAACCCTACCGCATATAAATAGTCATTAAACGCACTTTTCAAGAGGATTTGATTTTTTTAAAAATTGAATTTCGACCTAAGGAGAAAGAAATCGACCGAAGGAGGTAAGAACACACTAAGAGCAAAGCAGAGAATTCTTCTACGAGTTTTTCACTTCTTTCTTCCTATTTTCATTATTGGTTATGAATTTTAGTGTTGTATTTTTGCGTACTATTATGAATAACTAATTTGTTATCTAGGGTTTTGATGGAACCTTTTATTGGATAAATTCTTATTACGTTTTTATATAATTGAGTTGTTGAATTTATCTACCTGTTCACATGTTTATTGTTGTTGATTGAATTATCAATTGACTATGCCTATTTAGTGTTTATTGCTTGGAAAATGATACATATTTAGGTAGTTGTTGAACAATATCACTCCTAACGTATGTGAGGAATCAATACAGAGGGTTTAAAGATGGAATTATGAAAAATGAAACCATGGTGCGATCTTAGTGAGCAGTGAATTAGTGCCAGCTACCGTAGTTTAGAAGAATATGTCTAGTAAATTGTAGTAGTTGATCGAAAGAGAATTACGACACCCGAAGTACTCACGATCGGTAGAGAATACTTAGGCAAAATTATAGAAAACGTAGCAGGGAGAATTCCGATGATTGGAGAAATCATAACTCTAGACCTCCTTAATCTTGTTAGTTGATAATTTTACTACTTTTTGTATTATTTAATTACTTTGTTTAAAATAAAAATTACAATCTTTATAATTAGGATATTCGACTCCGGACTTTTAGACCGGATTATATTTGCAGCGACCGCTTATCCTTTTTGGGGTTGGGCGTGATCAGTCACCTCCAAATCATTCCAAGGAGTTCAAATAATCTATATATATGGACCTATCCAAAAGCTCAAAACATGAATCGAAACACAATATTCTAAAGGCAGAATGGCCTAAATGGCACTTATACTCTTGCCACTTTGTCATGCCGGTCCCTCTACTTCATTTGTTTTCATCCAAGCATTTCTACTTGATCAAAATTTATATTTTAAACCACTCTGGTTGTTGACCAAGCGTATGTGGCGTTTATTTTGTTGAGTCAGGTAAAGTGTGTGGTCACACGCTTTTAATACACTGGGTTGATTAAAAAAATACTAAAATCAAAAGAAACAATAACAAAGAAAAGAAAAATATTTTAAAAAAAAATTATTCCCCAATTCCTCTGCATCTTCTTCTCCGCTAAGATTTTTCTTTCCCTCCCCTCCCCCTTCTGGTCGTGAACCCCTCCCCACTTTCCACCCTACTTTTTAATCCCTCCTTCAATACCCACTCCCTGCCTTATTCTCAACAACAAAGAAGAATCGGAACAGAAAGTAGATAACACATATAGGACTAAAGATGCAAGTGGTGATTAGAATAGCAACGTTAGGTTTTGGTTTTGATTCTGGAAAAGATAGAAATTGGTCTTTTATTGCTTCCACAAGCCAATCGCAACTACTGATGTATTGTTTTACTGTTCACATGGAAAACTATGACTATACTTTCAATATTTGTTAGTAGCTAAACAAAAACCAGTAAAATAACAAACATACCTTAAATTTAATAAACAAAAATACCTAAAAATCTTATTCAATTATTTCTAAGCTGAAATAAGTAAAAATAAAGAGAGGGTGGAGGTGAGTTTATCTGCGTTCGAGCTCCCAAGAAAAGTTTTATGCTTGGAAAAATAGGATACAAAAATCATGATTTGAGTATGTGCATTTTGTAATGGATCTTATAGGAATTGTAGGAAGAAAAAAAGAGACAATATGATTGCTCATTATGGGAGTAGCCATGAAAGGTGTTGGGTTAAGCTTGAGAGATGAAGAGCAGATGAAGAATCGGTTTGGGGGGTGGGGGGAGGGGAGAGAGTTAATAATCATTTCCCGTTTTATTTTCCTATGTGTCCATAATAAATGACATGGAGCCTACACTGTTTAATTTTCTTGATGTGACGTTCTACATGTAGGAGATTGTATTACACACACTCACAGTCTTATGTCATAAGCGTTTATTATACACGGTTTGAATGAACTAGCCATTGTGGATGAAAGCAGAAGTCAGAAATATGGGGAAAGATTTCTGACAGTCACAGAGGTTGTCTGCACTCTTGAGAAGTATAAACACGCAAGAAAGAGCAGTTGATTACAAAAATGAAATGCCGCCTTTTTCAAAAGTGACGGAAGGGGCACAAGAAACGATGCGACGCTCACCAAACGAATGTGTGCCATAATGACACCTGACAAATTTAATGCCACTTCAACTGACATACGGGTCTGACGATTCTCTCAAAATGTCACATAGTCACCTCACTAAGGAATGCGCGCCCATCTCCCAAGACTCTGACTTCGGCATTCCAAACGCCAAGGTCCGCCTATCGTGCTCACCCAAAGGATATATCAAATGCTCAGATTTATGTGTTCAAAGCGACGAGGTCCGCCCATCGTGTTCGCCCAAAGGCGACCCCAACAGGAAGAGGAACTAACTATATGGGTCGAAATGTAACCATGCGATAGTGGCCTAGAAGAGGGTGGCAAGAAAGTAATTAAGTCTTCATTGTACATATAAGACGCCGTTAAATCGAGCGTCATGACCGCGACCGAGGTCGGGTCAGCATATAGCATTCACAGCGTACCATATGCTATGGCACCTAGGAGGTTGACCTGAAGCATTCATGACAAACTATAATACACCGGTCAAGGACCGTTGGATAATTAACAGGGCATTGTGTATATATATAGGAGAAAACAAGGAAGAAGGGGAGACTCTCGATCTCCAAATCTAAATAATAAAATACATCTCTCTAAAGATATGAGAGGATCTGCGATCCCATACTCCCTATCAGATCTGAAAAGGGTCCTAAGATTTTTGTATTTGTCTATCATTCATCTTTATCAAATGAAAGAGGATCTGCCTCACTCAAGATTGGGGTGAATGCGAGTTTTTCAAATACGTTTGTAAACCCTTACGATCGCAATAAGATTGTAATTTTAATTTCACTTAGTCTCCCTTACTCGAGATCCTTCGATCTAGTGTCAATTAACTCTGGCTAAGATTTACCCTCTACTTCCTCAACCTATAAGATTTGTTTATCAAAAGGTCCTTTCGTGCTTTTTGGTAGAACAATTTGGCACCGTCTGTGAGGATTCCCAGCCAAAGCCTCAGTTCTCGCTAGATCCTTCAAATCAACCAAGAATGAAGTCATCACACAATACCAGAAACGTATCGTGAGCGTGAACCATTACAGCGAGGGAGCAGCCTACGTATCAAGCATTCTCGTGAAGATACTTCCTGTCCGGGGATGAGACAAACCAGAATACAAGCTCGAGGACATAATGGCCTAAATAAATCATCCACCAACGGAATACCCGAACCAGTGCCAGAAAGGCGGGATATGAAGCTAACATCGGGTTCAAAATGTACGACCGGTGAAGGAAACGTGAATAACACCGTCACCCACCAGCCAGCTTGCCAAACCCAAGTAATAAGCGGTTCCTTATATACCCTCAACTTTCCTTCCCTTTTACAGGTGTTAAATGAAGAGAAAGGACTCTCACCATGGGCATACGGGTAGTGAAACAGACGAAGGGACTAGCCAATGTCGCCCCCAATACCCCTATAATTCCTCCCAGCAGCAACAAGTGAACAGAGGAAAATGGATACCATGCCTTTTGGCATGAATAAGGGATAAGCGGTTCAGAGTGAACGGACGGCAACAAAAAAACCCTCCATGAGTAAGAAATTGTACGGCGAAACTCGAAGACGTCCCAACGCAAACAGGACATGGGTGATTAGAGTTCATCCACATATTCGCCACTGGTGTGCAACACCAACCTGCTCAGCAATATATGCCACCACATGCGAGTTTCTGAGTAACAAATTCACCACCCATCCCGTCTATGACCTCTCTACGCCGCACGGTGAAGGGACTACACAGGCTGGGACTCATCCCGGCGCATGAAAAAACCAACACATGAAATTTTTGACGAAGGGCAGAGAAGTCCCACCATCCTCCGCCACTCCACGAGTCGCCAAAATCAAAACTCGACCTCGCTCGAGTCGCCAAAATCAAAACTTGACCTCGCTTGAGTCAACAAAGTTAAACTCGACCTCGCTCGAGTTGCCGAAGTTAAAATCGACCTTGCTCGAGTCGCCAAAGTAGAAATTGACTGCTCTCGCCTATAAAACATCCGACCTCACTCGAAATTCAAGTTCCCGATTCATCTCCCGACAGAAGGATGAAAGGACTAGATATACGCAGAATTCCTCGAATATATGCTTTAAAAAGCATGTAAAGTTTGCCAAATTAATATGAACTAAGCAACATACAACATTCTGCGCACAACTCCAAATCGTTCGACCTCACTCGAATAATTCACACTCGACCTCGCTCGAATAAGCTACATTCGACTTCGGTCGAATAATTCATATTCGACCTCACTCGAATAATTCACATTCGACCTCGCTCGAATAAGATACATTCAACCTCGCTCGAATAACTTACATTCAACCTCGCTCGAATAAGCTACATTCGACCTCGCTAGAATAATTCACGTTCGACGACCTCGCTCGAATAATTCACGTTCGACCTCGCTCGAATAATTTACATTCGACCTCGCTCAAATAAGCTACATTTGACCTCGCTCGAATAATTCACGTTCGACCTCGCTAGAATAATTCACGTTCGACCTCTCTCGAATAATTCACGTGCGACCTCGCTCGAATAAGCTACATTCGACCTCGCTTGAATAATTCACATTCGACCTCGCTTGAATAATTAACATTCGACTTCACTCGTGTCAAATGAACTTAACCCCGTTCAAAATCAAAGCATGCCAAAATTCCCGAATCAAAATAAGGACTTACTGCAAAGGGTGAGAAGGAAAGAAAGAAAAGCCAAAGACATACAACCCAAAACAAAGTGAATTTTATTCAAGAATTTACATATAGGGGGTCCAAACACACCCTCCAAAACAACAAATACAATGACAAGCGACGCCAAATAGAAAACAAAACCAAAAAAGAAGGGAAACAAGTACGAAAAACTGCACATCTCACTCTGCCGCATCTACTTCATCCCCGTCAACACGTTTGCCATCAGAGAGCCCATCTTTAATTTCAGCGCCACTATTAGCCTCTGGCGACAAAGGATCATAAACACAAGCGAGTCGAGCCTCACGCACCTTTCGCGAGCATCGTCAAAGACAACCTCAGGTACGCACCCCGCTATCCACAAATCCTTGTAAATGTCCAGTTTGGCCTCGGCATGAACCCACTCCCATATAAATGACGAGGAATGGTAGCAGGGGAAACTTCTTGAGAAGTCTGAGCCAACAACTAGGCCTTCTCGGCCTCCAAGTCCACCACTTTGTCACCCAAACTCGAGGCATCCCGCTCAAGCTCCCATATCCACTCTTCGAGCCTGGCCTCCTTCATAATAGTCGTTCCCCTCTCGAACTCCCGCTCAAATCTTAGGACGCACATTGTGTCTTCCAGAGCCGCCTCCCTAGCCGCATCCGCAGTACGGGCACTCTTAGCCCTCTCTAGCTCTGCCACTTCCCCTTCCAGATCGGCGATCTTTCCGTTCCACTCCTTGCTCAAGAAAGAAACCCGGGCTTCATTCTGCTCGAGCTCAGCTCCCAACGAGGACTCCCTCGCCTGAAGGTCCTCGCATTCGGCTGCGACGCCCTTTCACACCTCGAGATCCTCTTAGTTGGTTCTGATAAACCCCTCAAGATCACTACACCTGTGGATAGACCACATCAGGTCCTCTTCCTTCTTCTCCATCTCTTCTTTAAGGGACCCCGTGTCGCAACTCGCCCTGAGCCGCATATGCATCTCCCTACACTTGTTGCGATATTGACAGTATTCCTTGGCCATCTTCAGAATAATCTCGGCCCGCGTATTGGCCCGACGGAAACTCTCTATCTCAAGCATGTAGGTATAAAAAAAAAGAGAAGTCAGCAAGAAACGAAAGACTAAAAATAAATAAAGTAAAGGCAGAAGCTCACCCTTAAAGTCATCCCTCCCACACAGCGTGACAAGCTAGCGTCGCTGAGGTTCCGATGAGATCTACCCTCAGCAGCGGAACACAAGAAGTCAAACTGATCCTCCAAATCCATCGTGTTCTCCAGAAGGTTGACGTCCGATGGGATCTCGAGCACACGTGAAGGACCTCCGGCAATCACCTCAACCCTGGTAAAACCCTCTTCAAACAATCGCATATCCTCACGATCAATGTCCGAGTCGGACTCATAATCGTCCACCACTACGCTCTTCAATCTCTCGTCCACCAAAGGGGGAGTGCGGGCCTGCTGAGACGAGGACGGACCACTTTGAACAATGGAGGCAGCCGCCAAACCCTATCGCGGCGTCATCACGACCTCCTCCGCCCCCAATTCGGGTAGCACCTCTACTCCTTGGTCGGCTCCATTCACATCCTTAGATACCGTCCCTGCGGGGTTAGCCCTCGAAGGCACATCACTCGATGTCTCCTCCAATGTTACCCTCCGCCTCTTTGAGACGGTCTCTTAGACCGCATCACGAGAGAATTCACCCACCGAGCGAACCTAGTATCCGGGGAGCTAGAGAGAGGAACATCCTTAGTGCGACCAACCCCAGATGCCGACTCAACCGACACTGTGGTATGACCTCGAGCACCTCATCGACAGCCACCTGAAGTGCCGACCTAGCAAAGGAGTTTGGTTGCCGAAATGTGAGAGTGGGGGCCCTCTCCCTTCTTGACCCTCTCCGACCTGTCAAAACAAAACACAACGCCACGTAAGTATTAACCAGAGGAGTGCAAGGCAAAAAGTGCGGTTTCAGCCGAGACAAAGCAAATTACTAATAGTAGGTCTGCGCCCAAACCTCTCGTGGAAGCGCATTCGCGGAATCAAAGCCACCCATTCGCGGATATCCCCAAATAGCGGAGGGGTCGACTTCTCAGCTGCAGCGAAAATAACATGAGCTAACAACCAACAACCAACCAACAAAATCGTCAGATATGAAAAACTAACCGACATAGTAAAAAAGTGAAAGGCATAGGAATACTCACGGGAAAAATTCAACGTCTCGGGGAACCCAGCTGGGTTAGACACCAGATGTTCCGTACGAACGAAGAAGAAACTCTGCCAAAAATGATAATTGGTCTTGTCGTCCATTCTGACCACCAGACTCTTCAAACCCCGGTGGCGTAGGTGCAAAATAGTCCCCCTCTGGAAGTGGTGAATGAAGAGATTCATCATGTGTCGGAGGGAAACACCACAGCCAGCCAGCTCAGCATATTTGGTAAGCATCAGAAAGAGTTTGTATATGTACAGGGTAAGCTGGGTCGGGCACACCTCATAGAAACGGTAAAAGTCTGCAGCTAATGAGGGAAGGGGGAGCGTGTATCCAATGACAAAAGGGTACGCGTAGAAGGCGCAATACCCTAGACGATGCAAGTGAACTATATCACCTCCCGCCGGGACAAGTTCGATGTGTTTCTGGATCCGCCACTTGATTTTGAAGGCAGCAAGTGCCGCAGTGCCTATCACTGAGGGCGCCGACGTAGTCTCCTCATCGGCGACATAGTTAAAGTCATTCTGTGGATTCCCGGGGCGTGGCACCACCTCATACATAGTCGAAAAACTCTCGTTTTCTGTCAAATCCACCCCCTCGTAAGGGGAGGGGGAAGCATTCTCCAGCACCGGAGCATTGACAGTTGGGTGAGGGTTCGGAGAAGAACTAGCCATTGTGAATGAAAGCAGAAGTCAGAAATATGGGGGAAGATTTATGACAGTCACAAAGGTTTTGTGCACTCTTGAAAAGTATAAACACGCGAGAAAGAGCAGGTGATTTCAGAGAATTTTTCTTGAAAGAGATTTGGGTAATGCCATACCAAGATAAAAGTCCCCTATTTATAGATGGAGAAACGCCAATTTACAAAAATAAAGCGCCGCCTTTTTTCAAAAGTAACGGAAGGGGCACAAGAAATGATGCGACGCTTACCAAACGAACGTATGCCATAATGACACCTGACGAATTTAATGTCACTTCAACTGACATACGAGTCTGACGATTCACTCGAAACGTCACATAGTCACCTAACTGAGGAATGTGCGCCCATCGCCCAAGACTCTGACTTCGGCATTCCAAACGCCAAGGTCCGCCTATCGTGCTCACCCAAAGGCGACCCCAACAGGCGGAAGGACTAACTGTATGGGTCGAAATCTGACCATGCGATAATTTCCTAGAAGAGGGTGGCAAGAAAGTAATTAAGTCATGATTGTACATATAAGGCGTCGTGAAAACGGGCGTCATGACCGCGGCCGAGGTCGGATCAGCGGATAGAATTCACAACGTACGATATGCTATGACACCTAGGAGGTCGACCTGAAGCATTCATGACAAACTACAATACACTGGTCAAAGACCGTTGGATAACTAATAGTACACGGTGTTATATAGGAGAAAACAAGGAAGAAGGGGGAGACTCTCGATCTCCAGATCTAAATAATAAAATACATCTCTATAAAGATATGAGAGGATCTGCGATCCCACACTCCCTATCAGATCTGAAAAAGGGTCCTATGATTTTTGTATTTGTCTATCATTCATCTTTATCAAATGAAAGAGAATCCGCCTCACTCAAGATTTGGTGAATGCAAGTTTTCCAAATACGTTTGTAAACCCTTACGATCGCAATAAGATTGTAAGTTTAATTTCACTTAGTCTCCCTTACTCGAGATCCTTCGATCTAGCGTCAATTAACTCTGGCTAAGATTTATCCTCTACTGCATCAACCTATAAAATTTGTTTATCAAAAGGTTGTTTCACGCTTTTTGGTCGAACAATACAATTAAAATATATTTTTTACTCTGTATACCTGCTTTATAAATTTATTTTACCATGTATACCTACTATATTCTAAAATATAATACTGTATATTTTAAATTAGAATATTGTGATATAGTTGATTTGGATATTGTATTGCAAATTAGTATATTATAGCATTTCAAATTAGAATATTATGGTATATTTAGTTTGGATATTGTACTCTTCATTACAATATTATGGTAAGTTAGGTTTGAATTTTTCATATTAGAATATTGTGGTATGTTTATTTTGAATATTGTATTCCAAATTAAAATACTATGATCTGTTTAGTTAGAATATTGTATGACAAATTAGAATATTATGGTAAGGTAGGTTTGGATTATATTCCAAAGTAGGATATTGTGATATATTTTAGAATATATGGAGGTATAGCGTATAATATTTTTGAGATATTTCACGTAATTTCAAAACTTAAATATATCATGAAAGTGAATTTTATAAATGAGTATATCATGTAGCTTCCCTTTCTTTTAAATGTTCAATGCACTCATTTTATTTCATTATTTCAATTCATTTTAAGCTTTCTATTTCTATTGCAAGCATTTGCAATCTTAAGAAAATATACATGGTACTTCCTCACTAAGATCTTTAATGAAATGATCCTAGTTATTCGTAGAAGAGCACTTGGTTGTTTAGTTAGACGTAAACACCCGATCTGGATAAATATTCAGCCAACTAAATTTTTTGCTAAAATGTGTTGGTCCTTCGCTCTAATTATCTGTGTAGGCCTAAGTAAGTTTGTTTTGACGATTGACAAAGAAACTCAAGTATGAATTATGTCCATATGAAATGTACAAAGACACGAACAGATTCGAGCACAAGACAAGCACGTGAAAGAGATAAGTTTAAGTGGTTATATCTGATATAGGGAAATGTTGCATAATTGATAAGGACAAAGACTCTTTACTCGAAGAGAACTCTATCCTAGATAAGAGAGGAGTTAGAAGTTGAAGATAACTAGAACTCTTACACCAAGGAAGAGTAAAGCACTAGACTTCTAGTTATTTCCTATTCTACTAACTCTATATATTTCAGGATGTTCTCGTTTTACAGGCACACACAAATGTTGAATTTAAGCGAGAGTTGAAAGCAAAGTAGCAAGACATTTTGCAAGCAATTCCTATGTTATTTAAGTGTGTGAACCTTAAGCTACATGAACCAGATAGAAGAACCAATTTCAAGTGTGTGTCTTTTATTCTAGTTCATTTATAGTGGAGCTTTTGAGTTGTACCCTTAAGTATTATTTCAATTCCAATTGTGTCTTTTGAGCTTTTGAGTTTTTTTTGGAAGCATTTGTACTAGGTACTCTGAGTGTAGTTTTCAAGTTAGAGTTAACTTGAAATTGTCGCAACAGTTTGAGGTTGGTTGCCACAAAGGGTTAGAGGTACTCCTTAGGTTTACAAAGAGTTTTGTAAATGTTATTTTTGGATTTATTATTCCACAAAGGCAGGTGTTTTACAAATAAAAATACTTGTGTTCATTACTTTCTGCATTTATTATTCCGCAACAGTAGTATAAGAAACACATAGAAGACCAGATCTTTCGATAATCTGTACGCGCAAAATATTAAATACCACACAAATCAACCCTCTCTTGTTAACATTCAAATATTCTCGCCGTCATTCTAAGTGATATTACAAACTTCTACCATAATTAATCAATAATGACCCTTAAGTATTATTTCATTTATGTTGATGAAACTCTAATTTGAATATAACAATATTCATATAATCTCACCGTCTATCTGAATGAAACTTGTTCGATATATAATCAATAATGACACTGTTAGGGTGCCGCTTGTGTATTTGGCAAATTATTCTGAAAATAGTATAATAGTATAGTTCTGAAAATAGTAGAGAGAAGGTATACTGTTACCATATGCTCAGAACTCAAAAATATTAGAAGTATCTCTTGTATAACGTTAGAAGATGGCAGAGGATTCGATTTGATGGTCAGAGGAAGTCAAAGTTTTAAATCACTTTTTCTCACATAAAATTATCAAAAGCAGTTCCAGGTTGTCAAGTCGAGCAAAGAATTAGGTGTGCTGTACTACTATTGCCAACTTCATACTTTTAGGCACCCTTTACACCCCATGGCACTGACCATAGTAGACTCTATGTATATAAATATCTTATTAAATAGTATATGTAATACTACTATTAATTTAATTTGAATAATCAGAAGGAATGAAGCAAAAGGTGCAATATAGAGAAGAGCGAGGTTATCTGTCTCTTTACAAGTTTGGGGAGCCTGAGAATTTTGTTCATTTAGACTAAATATTAGTAAGTTCAATTAATTGGGGATAACAAATTATCTTCCCTTATCTCTTGGTTAAAACGTTCCTAAAAATGGTTGAAATTCATATACGGTTAAATAAATCAGAATTCTCTGATTTGACATGAAAATGAAGAATCTTTCGATAGAGAGTAGTTTATCTCGTAGTTAGTATTTAAATTAGAGGAAATATATAGTAAACTTCAAATAAAGAATGGTTAAACTGAAAAAAATCGTACAGAATTAAATTAGCAAAAAATATCGGTCCAGTTATTTGTCAGATATTTTTCACTAGTTTATTCAACAACCAACGCAGATTTTGTCGAATTCGAGTGCTTATGATATATCAAAAATAACTGCTAGTTCATTTTTTTAAAGCAATTTTGGAAAAATCGGTACCTCGTCTCATCTCAACTTTTTTATTTTTCGATTATGAAAATTAGTTCAAATCAACAGCTCATAATGCCACCAAATTTGACTGTTCTTTTAGGTATATGAAATGTAAGCACCATTAATTGTAGTTATCACAATTATGGAAGTAGTATTCGAGCTAGTATTTGTACTAATCAAGTTCGTCTACCAAACTTAAACCTAATTATGGCCCAGACTAGAGGTCGAGGAGTGAAGAGACTAGAGAACAAGCTAGACACGAAGTCTTTGAATTTATAATAAAACAAAAGAGATAAAAAAAAAGGTAAATGCCAGCTATTCCTACATCAATAATTGAGATGTTAGTAGTAGCATGTGTAGAAGATGATATTTGACGTAAAATGTGGTGGGTACTTTTGGTACTTGAAAGCTAAGTGTCCTGCTTCTTTTTTCTTTTTCTTCGTGGACCCGCCTTGTAATATTTCCGAAAATATATACAAATTTTATATAAATAATTTCTGGCGAGAACTAAAAGTAATAATATCCGGTTTATAATACGTATAAAAAAACACAGCATACTGCGATTGTGATAGAAATAGAAATTAAAAAGGAAGTAGCGGACAAGAAGTAGGTAATGCCGGACACGAGGAAGGAGCTAACATTTGTGGGTAATGAAGAAATGGAAAAGTGGTCTCGGAGGAGACGCGTCTACTGTCGGGGGACAGTGCCTCACTGTTGCCACTGCGAACTTCACGCCAGTCCTTTTTTGGATTAGGTTTTGTATCACACTCCAACACACGCACTCAATATAGTTTCTTTAATTAAGTAGTATTTTGTTCCTACTTTCTTTATACAGAACTTTGCCTAAGCACAGAGCTAAACGAAAGATTATTTACACGGAATTAAACTATGGGTACACACATTTCTCCCAAGAATATTGTTTTATACTTGCTCCAATCTGAACACAATGTCAGGAAGAAGATTCTATTTTGCCATTGACCTCACTATCATAGGGGATATAAAATTTTATCTTGTAGTTAAGATTTACTCTTTAAGATCCAGTAGATGTTGAAGGTGCAGTGACTAGTTGTTGTTCTCTATTGTATTTCGTTTGCCGTCCCATCCTTGTGTAGGCTTCGATTCCCATGATCAAGCGAGTAAGAGTCAAAAATTCTTTTCATTGAGATAGGAACAAAATTGATTTGGTTCAAAGAATCTCCACGCCAAAGTTCATTTTTTAATGAGTCCTAAGTCTCGCATGAAGAATTCTTGTTGCAACTTTATGATGAGAGCTTGAATAATAAAACTGGACGAAACACGGAATTCGAACATGAAATAAAGGATAATTTTAAACCATATCCAAATGTAGAGGGATAATGAAATGATGAACAACCTATAAGCCTGATTACCTTGATAACCTGTGCTTGTAAAATACAAAGTAGCAACCCTTGTCAATAAAAACACTCATTTGTCGAATAAATGACTACCTTATCCCTTTCCAAGTTTGTCATAATCCCATCTTCACCTCTTAAATTTTATCTCCCAAGTCCAAACCCATGTAAATAGAACTTCTCTCCATAAATAATATTCACCAGTCCTAGCCAGTGAGTAGGATAAATTGATAGTCGCACAAGGAAGCACCAAATGGTTCTACTGGAGATTTTGGTCAAATATCAGTTAGCATTAGCAACTCTACATCTTCTATATTCGGAGAACACAAAACAACATAACTCTCTAAAAGAGTACTTTCCATTAAAATAAAAATTGGAACGACCACAAAAATAGCTTTTAGAGGACTTTCATGTGGATAAAGAGAAAAAGCAAAGAAGAAATGCATATCGTGAAAACGAAACATAATCTTTTGGTTGTTCTCAGTGTCTTATCCCACACTCGTTAAATTCTTTTCCATCTTTCACTCTGCAGTGGAAAACCAAAAAAAGGAAGTGGAGAAGGAAACTTAATTCCCTACCCAAACTTAAAGCAGAATTGAACTGCTATGTCCAAAGCATACTTTTTCCTTTACTGTCAAGAACATAAGCAACATGATCCAGTGATACGTCAAAGTTCAAACCTTGGGATCTGCACAAACTTTTACTTTAACGTCATTCAAAATTGTCTCCCTTCTGCACAAGAGACCAATCCTTTCCATTCAAACAGATTCCTTATACTTTCACACACCATTCAGCCTTTTGTCTTCTCAAAATCCTAGTAAAGCCAAAGCCAAGATTCATCATGTGCTTTTCCCCCCTTTTTTCTCCACTTTACTTGCAGTACAAATATTCCCACCCCTTTTTTCTCCATCACATACAAAATAAGAATGAAAAGAGAATAAAAGAGGAAAAACATTGGGGTTCTCAAGCTAATTACCTCCAGAATAAAGGGATAACTAAAAGATGTGTCTAAATTTTCCTTTAAGAAAAGGGTGAAAATGTTGGGAAAACTTCTATTATTCACACCATATTATGTACAATCTCTGTGCTATACAATCACAGGCCGAATATTGAACCAAAAAACAAACCTTGGACTTGTTACAATTCTGGCTGTCACAACATCCCAGCTTTATGATGCCACTACAAAGCAGAAAATGAAAAAAATATGTCAAGGTTGAAGACAGAAGAGATAGAGCCACTTGCATGAATCATTAGATACTGCGTAGCATTTCTGTGTTCATAAGAAATACTCCTATTTAGATTAGCTTTGACGGCAGTAAACAATGTAACCAAAACTTAGTATTATCTAGGTTTACCTTCGTTGACCTTAATCTCCAGAAGTTCCTCGATGGGTTGGCGGCATATAGGGCACTTGTTTGATTGATGCCTCAGTGCTTTGGCGCACTCACTGCACAAACACTGCAATTTTGAAATACCAGAGTTAATGGACATCAAAAAGGAAAGAAATTGAGATATAAGAGAAGTCACAACTTTAAAACAAGAAAACTTCCTGCTGAGAGACTATACCTTCACTTCATTCTCTTGCTCTCCTATATTTAATTGTTATTTAGTTAATGTAACACAGTCCACAGGAATTCAAAGGAGAGATCAAATAATCAAATAAAGCCCGTTTGGACATAAGAAATTTTTCCCTTTTTAAAAAGAAATTTCACTTTTTTCTGAAATCAACATTTATTCATGAAATTTCCAATTTTCACTTGAAGATGTAGTTTGGAAATTTTCAAAAATTTGAAAAACTCCAAAAAGCTCTTTTTCAAAATTTTCGCTCAAATCACTCATAAAACTTCAAAAACAACCCAAAATTATATTCATGTCCAAACATAACTAAATTTCAAATGCCATTTTCAACTTTTTTTGGAATTTTACAATTCTTATGTCCAAATGCCCACAAAGTATCCTCAAAAATTACAACATTAAACAGTCAGCAGCTAGCATTTAGTTCCGTTGGTTCTAGATACCCTTAATATATCTCTCCCACTTCTTGCAAATGTCTAATGCTCATAAAACATGAAGTCTATTTCTCTTTCTTATATTNGGGGGGGGGGGGGGGGGGGGGGGGGGGGTTAATGCTTATCACTCCCTCCTTCCCACTTATGTCACATAATATAGAAGAAAAAAAAGGAAGTTGTCACAAATATTGTCTCGAGTTATGTACCATTCTGAGCATATTGGCCTATTAGGTAGTGTTTGAGTCTTTGAGAAAGGAAATGCTAAAGCAGAAAAGATAATATTAACATTAGCGTTTTCACATGAATATATTGTTGCAGATGGTCACCTTCATCTGCTGAAATAGGTTAAGCTTTAGCTCCACAAAATTTTCTATGAAGTGTATAAGAAGGCACACAAGGCATACATAAATGTGTCACATAGACTCATATAGTCCACTAAGGCAAGTTAGTCACGCACGGCAAAAGCTTCAGAAGGCAGACTAATAAAGATCACATCTCACTGGCACAGACATATTTCTTTAGTCGTAGTGTCTTCTGACTAGTGCTCTACTTGCTTAATTCAGTATCGCGAGAGACTGAGTACAATTTTACATATACTTCATATTTCCGATAATTATATATCCAGAAGTAGTGAATTTTCTTAACCTTTTCCAATGAGAAATAAACGTACAGGTAACATCCTATTAAAATTGATCGAAAGCATTTGGTAGTCATTTGACCCCTCTTGAAATTTGAGGGGCTTATCCCCAACTCCAGCTCTGGAGTTCATTATATTCCCCAATGTCAACCTCTAACAGAGACTGAATTCCAGTATGTTACTGGGAGAACCAAGTCTGCCAAATTGCAAAAACAATTATTGGTTTGTTCTTTTTTTTTTTTTTTGGTTAATTTGTTGTTCTTAAGTAATGAAGCAACCTCTATAACCTAAAGATTCATACAAGATTTCAAACTAGAAGCACGACCAACAATGAGGGGATGTGCGGGTGCGGAGTAGACATCAGAAATGGCATCAATATTCACAAAAACCTATTACCCATCCTATGCTCCAGTAAACTCTATGAGGAAAAGAGTCATCAACTTTCCTTTTTGAGAGGAACGCCGGCCCTCTATCCCCTAACCGCCAATCTACTCGTGTCCGTAGCTCGATCGGAGGTACACAAGTGTAAAATCCAACACTAGTTCTCAACAGGTTACTGATAAAAGTATGAGCCAAGAGTAATATGCAACAGATTCTCTAGACTTATCATATATTGTTATCTTGAGATATTGAAGAAATAAATCAACTGTCAAAGTAGATGACCATACCATATGCCTACATGGCAAAACTGTTGTGTCTTTCGGCTCAGTCATGCAAATCACGCATTCTTTTCCTGACTCCTCATCATTGACGGTAGTTTCATCTGAATTGCTAATACCATAAATCTCTCGCAACTCATAGCGAACTCCTTCAATCCATAAAATCTGCTTGATCACTTTTACTTGAAAATGATCCTCATTATTCTTCACAAGCACGGCTTCAGTTATCTGTGCATGGGGAGACTTATCCAGTGATTGCTCATCATACTTCTCATCTGTTGGTGTAGATGTAAGACATGACTCTGCTGATATAATAAGCGGGAAAATTTCTTTTCCTTGGATTGGCTTTGATAAGTCATTGAAGTCAAAAAACCCGAGGTCAATTCCAGTTCCTGAAGGCTGGCAAAACTTTTGGCCCAGTCCTCTTTGAAATGGTATTTGAACAGGCTTGATTTCAGGATATACTGGACTGAATTTACAGTTGGCCCCTTCCTTCGCAAAGTAGAAAATGGTGATACTGCAGGCAAAGGACAAAGGAAAAGAAATAAATATTATTCTTAATTTTTTGGTCAAAATATTAGTAAATGCTATTTTATGAAACATCAACTGAGTGCCAAACTAGGATAGCATAACACCAGCATCACTAACATAAGTAAGAAGCAATTATTGGAACCAAAATACCAACAGAGCATATTCTAAAAATATTAAGTAAAAACTTTTCGAACAAGACAGCAAAATGGCTGAGAAACAATCATATTATATATAGGTTCATGAACAAGATTTTATTGCCAAACCTCAATCAGAAATACTCACACAAATTTAGCAGTGTTACAAAAGAGAAAGATCTATATTCAGTTCTGCCAGACCCAAAGAACTGATTCTTCATAAGGAAATAAACAAAATTTCATTCCTATTGCACAAGGCCCTATCATGACAGGGAAAAACCAAAAAGAGAATATGCAGGAACTTCATTCCCCTTTAAAACTTAAAGAGAAAGCCAAAGGCTACTGCTCTATTGACACGCTATTTGTGACTCCAAAAAAGAGAGAAGTCTGGTCAGTACGATGGCTTGCTTAAAAACCTGTTGCTTAATAAGGATTTGTTATGCGCCACGTACTGAAAACCTTCTCATAGAAAACGTACCTGACTGATCTTTTCGCGGGAGATATTCTTTATTTTAGATAATGATAGCACTCAATCATTACTAACCCAAAGAAATATGACCTCTCTGAGATATACAGTTTATAATCAATCGGAATATAATGAGCATGTCGCCATCCAGGAATCTGATATTTGAAAAAGTGGCTGATCCAGAAGAACTTCTAAACATCTATCTTTTTGTGGGGTTTTTCCTCTGAAACTAGGGCTTAAAGAAAAAGAGGAAACGACAATTTTCTTATACAATAATAAAGCAGTACCTCGCGCAAAATTAACTCAGATTTTTATGTCATTTGATCTTTCACAGATGATCTCTTTAGACTACATACAAACCAACTAGTAACGGAGCCAGGATTTTCACTAAGGGGATCAAAACATAAAGAATACACACATGAAAAAGCCAAGAAATTCATCATAGTGTAATTTTCTGGCGAATAGGTGCCCATTGACTCCCTTTGGACAAAGTAGCTTCACCCTTGCCCAAGCTACCATACTAGTTCAGATGTTAACACATTATTAGCCAAGAGTGCAGCTCAATGAGGCTAACTGAACTAGCTAAGTTATTATTGTGGAGACCTTGAACTTAGAAGTTTTTATCTTCCAAAGTTATTGGCAGACCTTCAAAGCATTGTCATATAGTTTTTTTCCAAACAAGACAAGAGGTCAGAGGACGTAAAAGAGTAACTCATAATACCTTCAATTAAACTATTGTCAAGCCTTGGGATTGGGACTCTCACAACAACTACTAGAATATCATTCCATAGATTGTTAACACAAAAAAATTGCCTAAATCAAAATCTTAAGTAAACAGATGGATCCAAACCAATCGCCGCAAAGAATGCCCCAAAGGTGCGGATACTTCAAGTTCCTCTACAAGTTGTCCAATAGTTAATTCTTACATTACCAGGTATTTGCATGGTCATTCTTGACATCCCCAATAGAAACTTGGACAGGTACTTCAGGAAAAATGCAGAGAGAGAACAGATGACTCAACATCACATGTATACAAGGTTTGCAGGAATTTGGCATTTAATAACATGTGATTCTTTTTAAACATCTATCCACAGATACTTGACTAGCAGTTGACTTTACCCCTACAATCCAAAAATGTCAGGCTTACACAGTAATATCCCTTCGATCCTTGAGTTTTATTTCACATAATAGAAGCGAAATAATTGTTATACTATCGAGGGATCATAATTCTAACCGATACCACAACAATCCATCAAAACAATTAAATCAAAGCCAATTTAAAAATAATTCAATCATAAACTTACAGCATTTTTGCAGCCACCACATAAGATCATTTACAAAATTACAGATTCCTCACTAATTTTAAATTTAGTCATGCTTTGTAATCCTCCATTACAGGGGTTCCATTTCTATAGCAAATTACAGAGTTCTAACTACACAACTCAAAGGCATAATAATTGATATAAAATGAACCATGAAATGAAAGCAAGAGGGGGAAAAGGATCAGTACCTTCCATCAACAAGGGCATCAAAAGTAAAGGTAACCAAATGGGAATCCTTATTGAGCTCATCTAGTTGAAGCCGTATAGTATCCTTATGAACATTAACATCATTCTTAATCTTCTTTGCATTTTGGTGATCCACATACGGCACCACCGGCAACGGTGCTGGCGGAGGTCTAAACCCACCCCATCCATTATTACTGTGAGGATGATAATAAGGAGGGTAATGATTTTGATAGACTACAGGCCTACTACTACTACTACCATAACTGGACTGATGATTGAAACTGAAATGGTAATTATAAGAATTTGAGGGGGGTGGGGGTGGGGGGTAAGTCGGGACCACGCTATGGCGTGGGGGTGGGGGGAGTAAAGGATAGGGGTTTTGTGAGGGGGGAGGTGGTGTTGCAGTAGTTGGAGGAAAGGAGTAGCTTGGGTGGGGAGGTGGTGTAAGAGGAGGGAGGGGCGGAGGAATCGAAGAAGACGGTGGCGGTAGTGGTGGAGGAGGGTGGTGGAGGTGATGATTTTGCTGCCTTTTACTCAAAGAAATTCCCATTATTCTTGCTTAGGGAAGAGGCAGAAGAGGAAGAAAAGTTTTGAAGAAATCAGCGGAAAATTGGAGGAGAAGATGGATGAATAATGTGGGACCCACGCGGGAAGATTTGGTCTGATCAACGTTTAATGGGAAATAGGTAAGATGTTTAGGAGTTGAAGAAAAATTAAATAAAACTTGATTTCTTTTTTCGGCGTTTGTTTTAAAAAATAACCATTCAACCTCTTTCGCAGTCCCTTCGGGGACATCCGATTAAAAGAAAACCTCTTTTGCAAATTCGGCTATTACACGAGTCCGGAATCCAAGTAGGTTATATTTGGACAAATAAAACTAAAATAAAACTGTAAAAATTGTTTTTCAAAATTTTTACTCAAATCACTCACAAAACTTCAAAAACAACCCAAACTGAAATTTATGTCCAAACATAACTCTAAATTTCAAATACCGTTTTCACTTGAAATTTTTTTTCATCATTTTTTCGAATTTAACAATTCTTATGTCCAAATACCTACTTAGAGTTTTTCAAATTTTTGAAAATTTCCAAAATGAATCTTCAGGTGAAAATTGAAATTTTATGAACAAACGCTGATTTCGAAAAAAATAAAAAAAATTTGATAAAAAGGAAAAAATTTCTTATGTCCAAACAGGCTCAGTAAATCACATATTATGATGACAAGAACATTACTTTATGTTAAGAACTTTTCTTATATTATTATTTACGTTATTTTATTCTAGAATATGTTACAATTTTACATTTCTTTTGGTTCTTACATTGTCGGGAAGTACATCTTCTTTTTATAATAGGAGTAAGTGTTGGAGTTGTTTGTTTGACACAAGAAGTCATGGTTGCGAAAGCTTTAGAAGAAGAAGAAGAAGAAGAGACAAGAAAAGAAGAAGAAGGACTTTGGTCTGAATGAAACAAGACTTGGTCGTATTGACCAAACCTTTTTTATTTCCTTTTGATACAAAGAATTTGAACCATTCAAATACACAATACAACTAAGGATCAAGGCCATTCATCAGCTAAAAGCTTATTTAATCAGCAACACTTGACTTAGGACAGCTGTCCACCTTGGATACTGTTCACGGTGGAATCCTTTAGTGTATGAGTACACGTGACAGTATAAAATATTGTTTTTCATTCTTTGTACATAGTAGCTAGATGGTTACAAGTCCACAAATAGGAATAGTACACGTATAGAATAGAATAACAGATTTTGATTCTTTTATTTTGTATATATACATGTAAAGAAAAGGAATGAAAGACAGAGAAAACTTTCTATCACTGTCTTCTTTTCAATATTTCTTCATGGTATCAGAGCAATATATGCTCGATCCATCAGTCATCTTCATTTTAATCCTAAAGAATGTCTGATTACACTGAAACCACAGTAGGCCAGGCCACAACTGGAGCAGTCCCCACCATCGACTCAAACCATGCATACTTTCTTCATTCTTCTGATGCACCAGGAATGTCTCTTGTAAACACAGTTTTTGATGGAAGAGGATTCCAAGGATGAAGAAGGTCTGTGCTCGTAGCACTATCTGCCAAAAAACAAAATAGGATTCATCATTGGTGCTTGCTCTACTCCAACTCTTGCTTCTAGAGACTGTCAGTCTTGGAGCAGATGTAATGACATGGTAACATCCTGGTTGCTCAACTCACTGTCCAAAGACATCGGAGACAATGTCATTTACTCTAAACCTGCTAAAGATCTCTGGACCAGCCTTGAGCATAGGTTTGGTCAGTCAAATGGAGCTAAGCTCTATCACCTAAGGAAGGAACTATCAGGTTTGGTGCAAGGAACCAGTGACATAGCAAACTACTTTACAAAACTCAAACGTTTGTGGGATGAATTGGATTCTCTTAACTGTGATGCGAAGTGCAGTTGCTTATGTGTCTGTGAAGGGAAGCAAAAATTAAAAAAATCACTAGATGATGAAAGGCTTATCCAGTTTCTTATGGGTCTAAATGATAGATATGGTAAAGCAAGGGGAACCATTCTGATGTTGAATCCCCTACCAAGCATCAACCATGCATATTCCCTTGTATTGCAAGACGAGATCCAGAAGGAAGCCTTTGCTAACCCACTCATTTCCCTAGACTCTTCATCTTTTATGGTCACAAATCAAAACAACTTTGCACAAAGAAATACAAGGCACATGCAAAGGAACCCTGTGCAGTATCAAAAATTTGGGAACAATAAATTTGGAAACAATACTCAAAGCTAATGGAGCATTTCAAGTTGAAGAAGCAGATCAGGACAACAACAATCTGAATGAAGTACTCAATCAACACATCTCACAGGATCAATTTTCACAGTTAGTTCAATTAATCAAACATGTTAAGGGAGGAGATTCAGGAAGTTCTAGAACTGATATCAATCCTAATGTTGGTGCTGGTACTATTGCTAGATATTCTGGAACTTACCTTTCAGTTCTTAATTCTAGTACATGGATTATTGAGTTTGGTGCATCTGAACACATGTGTTTTTGACTCAAATGCTTTTATTTCCTTGACACCCCTTCTAGTTTCCTTAAACATAAGTCGGCCCAATTCTTTCAAAGTCACTGTCACTCACATAGGAAAAATATCCATTCTACCTGATTTCATTTTAGAAAATGTATTACATGTACCTAGTTTCAGATACAACCTATTATCTGTTAACATGTTTTGTTTACAATTTCATTCTATTCTCTTTTTTACCTCTAGTAATTGTATGTTGCATGTGCCTTTAGTGAAGAGGGCACCAGTTTTTGGTAAGGCAAGGGATAAAATCTACCTTTTGGAATCAAAGGGAATTAGAAGTAGCATAAGTGTGGAGTCAGTTTCACTTTTAAATCAAAATATTTTTGGTGATTTGTCAGTTTCATTTCCTTTTTCTGCAAGCTCAGTTTCAGATGTAAGCCTTTAGCATTAGATTAGGGCATTTGCCCTTTTCATCAATGAAAAATATTAGTTTTATCTCTTTGCCTTCTAACTCTGATTGTTTCTGTCAAATATGTCCTAAAGCTAGCAAACCAGAATACCTTTTCCTTTAAGTCAAATTAAATCAACAAAAGCATTTTAGTTATTTCATGTATATGTTTGGGGACCCTACAAGGAGCCAATTTATAATGATTTTAAGTACTTCTTGACAACTGTAGATGACTATAGCAGGGCAGTTTGGACTTTCCTTATGAGAACCAAAAATGATGTTTTTGGACTCCTTAAAAATTTCTTCACAGTGGTAGAAAGACAGTGTGGTGTAAAGGTACAAAAGATGAGGACATATAATGCTTTTGAACTTGGGAAAGGTTCTCAGGAGGCAGAATTTTTGGCCTCTCAAGGAATTCTACATCAAACATCATGTGTTGCAACCCCTCAACGAAAATGAAGTGGTTGAGAGGAAGCACATATATCTTTTGAAGATTGCAAGGGCTTTATTATTTCAGTCTAAGCTGCCTCTTCCTTATTGGGGAGAGTGTTTACTAACTGCAACTTTTTTTTATCAATAGGTTGTCTTCTAGAATACTCAAAGGGAGAACACCTTATTTTGTTCTATTCAAACAGGAACCCTCTTATGAACCCTTGAAGTATTTTGATTGTTTTTGCTCTGTATCTACCTTGGTTAGTGGAAGAGGTAAGTTTGACCCAAGGGCAAAGCCCTGTGTATTCCTGGGTTATCCATTGGGGAAGAAAGGTTACGAAGTTCTAGAATTAGATACAAGAAGAGTGAGTGTATCTAGAGATGTGTATTTCTATGAAAATCAGTATCCTTTTGTCTCTTCTACTATACCTACAAATCCCTTCTTCCCTGTCACTTCACACCTAGACCATAGTGTAGAATCCTCATCAGAACACTTTGAGGAAGAACCTACCATTCCCAACTCACCCTCACATTCATTTCCACTTTCTCAAACCCACGCAACTCGAGCAGTCTTCCTTCAAACTCTGGTACAAGCTATACTTCCCAACCTAGATCATCTCCTCCTTCACCTTTACCTATATGTCTTCCTGAAGTCAGGAAATCCACTAGAACACATAATCCACCCTCATATCTACAAGATTATATGTGCACAGACCTCACAACTTCCTACTTTATTGCACCCATTCAGCCCATTATTCTACCCTTCACAACTATTTCCCATACCAATTCGTCCATACTTAATTCCAATTCCTACCTTGTTGAACCTACTTATTATTCACTGGCAGCATTGCACCCAGGATGGCAGGAAGCAATGGAGTAGGAGTTGGAAGCTCTAGAACTAAACAAAACATGGGAAGTGGTGCCTTTACCTAGTGGGAAGAAAGCCCTTCCTTGCAAGTAGGTCTACAAAGTGAAGTATAAGTTTGACGGATCTCTGGAAAGATTCAAAGCTCGTTTGGTTATAAGGGGAGACACTCAAAGAGAAGGGATAGACTTTGCTGAGACTTTTTCTCCCGTTGTTAAAATGAATACAATTAGATGTTTACTTGCTATTGCAGTAAAAAAAGGGATGGAAGGTGTCACAATTGGATGTAAACAATGCCTTCCTGCATGGGGATTTGCAGGAAGAAGTGTTTATGAAATTCCCTGCTGGGACTACACCACCTTCACCCAATCATGTATGCCTTTTGAAAAAGTCACTCTATGGACTGCAGCAAGCCTCAAGCAGTGGTATGCAAGGCTCACTACAACTCTAAATTTTAAAGGGTATTCACATTCTTTGAATGATTATTCTTTATTTTTTAAACAATCAGCAGGAAGGATTACCATAGTTGCAATTTACGTTGATGGTCTTTTAATCACAGGGAATGACTATACTGAACATGAGGCCCTCCAATCTTTTCTTTATTCTGAAATTAAAATAACAGACCTAGGGGATGCACATTATTTGTTGGGGTTTGAAATTACAAGGGAAGCACATGGAATAATTTTGACTCAAAGGCATTTTACCTTAGATCTTTTGTCTGAATTTGGTTGCATGGGTAAGAGCCCAGTTTCTTCTCCTTTGGATCCTACTCAGAAATTGCAAGTAGAGGTAGTCCCACTTATTATCGTTGATTGTTAGGAAAATTGAATTTCCTAACACATACCAGGCCTGATTTGTCCTTTGCGGTTCAAAATCTCAGCCAATTCATGCAAGCTCCTTGTCAACCCCATATAGATGTTATTTTTCATTGTCTCAGGTAGCTACTCAAGGACCCAGGTTTAGGGCTTTTTATGAATTTAAAGCCGGACTATCAGCTCCTCGCCTTCTGTGATTCCGATTGGGGATCTTGCCCTCAAACTCGCAAATCTATTAGCGGGTTGTTCATTAGCTTTGGAGGTTCTTCCATTACCTGGAAATCAAAGAAACAAACATCAGTATCATTATCCTTTGCTGAAGCAGAGTACAGATCTATGCGAAGAGTCACTGCTGAGGTTACCTGGTTAGTGTGTTTGTTGTCTGATCTTTCAATTTCCTCTCCATTGCCTATAGATCTCCTCTTCGACAGTCAAGCCGCCATTCACATCGTGAAAAACCCGGGTTTTCACGAGCGTACCAAGCATGAGGAGTTAGATTATCACTTTGTCCGGCAATAATTTTTGGCCGACATCATTTTGGAGCTGTTTGTTTGACACAAGAAGCCATAGCTCCGAAAGCTTTAGAAGAAGAAGAAGAAGAAGAAGAAGAAGAAGAAGAAGAAGAAGAAGAAGAAGAAGAGGAGACAAGAAAAGAAGAAGAAGAAGGGTTTTGGTCTGAACGAAACAAGACTTGGTCATATTGACCAAACTTTTTTTATTTCCTTTTGATACAAAGAATCTGAACCACTCAAATACACAACACAACTAAGGATCAAGGCCATTCATAAGCTAAAAGCTTATTTAATCAACAACACTTGATTTAGGACAAATGTCCACCTTGGATATTGTTCATAGTGGAATCCTTTAGTGTATGAGAAGATGTAACAATGTAAATATTGTTTTTCATTCTCTGTGCACAATAACTAGGTAGTTACAAGTCCACAAATAAGAATAGTACACGTATATAATAGAATAACAGATTTTGATTCTTTTATTTTGTATATATACATATAAAGAAAGGGAATGAAAGACACATTAAAACTTTCTATCATTGTCTTCTTTTCAATATTTCTTCAGTAAGATATTTCACAATTTTATTAAAAACACATGATCTTATTAAATTGCATTTTTTCTTCTTATTAAATTGCAGTTGTACTTGTAAATTTAATAATAATACTTTTGTTTGAACAAAACGAAGAAAAATCTAAATAATGTATAAATTAAATATTTAACTTATTCAAAAGTCTTAAGCATTTAGTCAAATATATGACTTTTCTTATTTATGAATTTCTCTAACGAGGATTACTGGCATTCGTTTCTTCGCCTCTAGCAACTAAAAAACTATAATAAAATAAAATATTATTAATATTGTTAAAATGAGATCCCGATCAAATAAAACAATATCACGGAAAATTGAGGATCTCGAAGCCTAGTTTTGGGCTTTGACCAAAGAAATGTACATAATTTATGGGAAGCATACAAATAGCCATTATTAAAATTTCTATTTAGGATTAGCCAACACTTATTTTGTTCTAAAATTATAACTAACAATCTTAACTTCAAAATTTTGTGTTCTGAAAAATTAAACTAGAACACTGAAAGTCAGAACACCTCGCTAATTTCTAAAGAGAAAACTACCCTCTATAGCTCCTCAAAATTTTAATAGCCCATATATTTTCGCACTGACACGAAATGGCCTTTCCGCCCAAACTTATTGCATCTAATAGCCCGAAATGTCTATTTTGTACATTTTTTGTATAGTGACAGTCTATTTTGTATATTTTTTGTATTATGACAGTGTATTTTATATATGTTTTATATATTGACAGTCTATTTTGTATATTTTTTGTATAACGACAATCTATTTATTATATATTTTATATAGTGACAGTCTATTTTATATATATTTTGTATAGTGACAGTTTATTGTATATAAATTGTATAGTAGAAGTCTATTTAGTATATTTTTGTATAGTGACAATCTATTTTGTATATATTTTGTATAGTGACAGTCTATTGTATATAAATTGTATAGTGACAGTCTATTCTAGTACTCCCTCTGTTTCAATTTATGTGAACTCATTTGACTGGGTACAGAGTTTAAGAAAAGAGAGAAGATTTTTAAAATTGTGGTATAAAATGAGGCACATATATTTTGTGTGGCTATAAATCATTGCATAAAAGTAAATTATTTCCAAATAGGGAAAGGAGTCATTCTTTTTGGAACAGACTAAAAAGAAAATAGGTTCACATAAATTTAAATGGAGGGAGTATATTTTTTGTATACTGACAGTCTATTTAGTATATACATTGCATAAAATTTGTATATAAAGTGTGTCGTGCATCTTGCAATGTATCCATAATATATCATTAATGTATCCTGAGCGATTTTCGTATTTAAAGTGTATAAACTGTTCTACGATGTATAAATTTTGTATATATAAAGTGTATCGTGCATTTTACAATGTATCCTTAATGTATCCCGGAAAATTATCCAAAAGAAGATCGATTTAAGACTACAAGCTTTGAATATACTTCTTTGTTTATTAAATTTTGTGTTAAAATAGTTTAATAAAACAAAGAGAGTATAAAATATTTCCCCTTATTAATCTGGTGTACAATACATGAAGCTTTGAGTCCTTAACCATCAACTCGAAAAAGAAAGGAATCTCGTAGGTAGCATCAATGAACTCAATTAATTACAAGTACTTTGCGTATATAAATCCTTTATTCAAAGTCAAGAACACATAATATTTCCAGCTCTCAAACTTGTTTCTTATTAGCTTTAGCGTGCACAGAAGCAAAAATCAAACATGATGAGGTTAGGACAAAAATTAATCATGGCCAAATCACATATTTTCTACTAGTGGATAAACGATTTAGGATTTACAATTGTTTAATGAGAACCCGCAGGAGATGTTTGTTCAAAAGGAAAAATAAGAAATTAGATGGACAATGAAGTTAATCTGGATTAAACCAACAGTAGCCTAAGGAACATGCGACAACTTTAATGAGAAGGTGGATGAATGATTTAAGATTTAAACGGTATGCGGAGAAGACCAATTTAGGCTAGCCATTATAATTTGTTTGGGGCTATAAATTGTATCGATCAATTCATGGCTAGGGAGTGATAATAGTTTTCACCGGTCGACTACAAATGAAATTTGCTCATTTCTAAATAGCAGTCTTCTAGAATGGCTACTTGATGCCATTTCTACCATAATTTACTTCTCATTAGGTATTAATAGTCTCTTAAGAGATTGTTTGGTTGGGAACAAGTTACCTCATGATTAGTTATCGTGGGATTAGTTATGCCACCTTCCTATAGAGATAAAAAAATACTACAATACCAGGATAACTAATCCCGGGATTAGTTATACCACGATTTTATCTCAACCAAATATGGATAAACTCATCTCAAATTTAATCCCAAAATTAATTATCTCTTATCTCTCATACCAAGCGAGTCCTAAATTAATAATTAATTATCACGTTCTCTCGTGGTTTTCATGGTTCTGTTCCTGTTTATTTATTCATCATTTTGCTGTATAAATTATTAATATTATGAGTAGACGGTTGAAGAAATGAAATGTCCTATAAACGTTGGACTTTTAGATTTACTAGTTTTAGGATACGCGCGATGCGTGTGTACCCTATAACAATGTGTATAATTTAAAAAAAAATATAAACTCTTGAAAATAAAGTTTGAACAAAATATAAATTCTTGAAAATGATAATATTTATCATATTCAGTTAATAAAGTAGTGTATAACCTAGCTAAGCATGAAAACAATCAAGATAATTTTAAAAGCTCAGTGAATTTTTATGTATCCCATTCTTTTGATTTAATTTCGTATCAAAATGATCGTCTACGTACCATGTATTACAGCTTACAAACATGTCAACTATAATTTTTTTTTTTAAAATAGCAACTATTAATTATGTAGTTAATAAAAATTTCTCGCTAATCATTAGAGAAAAATAATTTAAAAATTCTATTAGCTATAAGATAAATTTCTGTCACGACCCGAAATCCCACCTTCAGGTCATGATGGCGCCTAACGTTGCACCCACTAGGCAAGCCAACGTGTTAACTGAATTAATTTATTAACAAGTGAAAATAACATACACTGACTAGATAATTGAGATAAAGTGCGGAAGCATTAACAAAAGCTAAATAACAATAGCTAATAACGAAGAAATCCCTTTAAGTACAAAACCCAGTAGTGGAGTCACATCACCACGAACCAGTCTAAGATTTGGCTAAAAACAACAGTTTGAAATAAAATGATATATCTGTCTGGAAACACATAGATGACATAATGAAAGATAGACAGTAATGCCGAGATCCACGAACGCCTGCGGAACTACCTCGGTGTTGTCTGGAATGGACGATACTCCCCCTAAAGAGGTTCATTGGGTCCGGCTGCGAATCTGCACTACATAAAGAAGTGCAGGTGTAGCATTAATACAACCGACCCCATATACTGAGTAAGTACCGAGCCTAACCTCGGTGAAGTAGTGACGAGGCTAGGACACAACAACAAATTGTACCTGTGCAGTTCAATAGTATAGCAGAAAATAAACAAGAATACAGTTACGGGGAAGAACATATTGGGGATAAAAGGGGCAACAATTTCTAAAACAGTAGAATAAAGTACTAATTGGAAAGTAGAAGTAAAGTAGGAAATAACAACTCGAAACAAGTAAAATAGACAGGAGAAGGCACGACATGACCCCTCGTGCATAGCCTCAAAATCACACGGCACAGAATGTCCCCTCGTACATAAATAATAATGACTCGGCATGGAATGTCCCCTCGTGCATCAATAATGATCAACCGGCACGGAATGTCCCCTCGTGCATAAATAATAATCAATCGGCACAGAATTTTCCCTCGTGCATAAATAATATAATCATCGGCACAAAATGTTCCCTCGTGCATAAATAATAATCATCAGCACAGAATGTTCCCTCATGGATAAATAATATAATCATCGGCACAGAATGTTCCCTCGTGCATAAATAATATAATCATCAGCACGGAATGTTCCCTCGTGCATAAATAATCGTCATCGACACGGAATGTTCCCTCATGCATGATGAATATAAAAACAACAATTGATATGAAAGTTTAACAATGCGGCATTTCAAATGTACAGAAATAATCAACAAAATTTTATTGTCCCGGCAAGGGACTCAGCTATAACCAATCTCACTCAGAAGTATAATGTCAACAGTAAAATCCTCGACCGAACNGACCACAACATATAGGTACCCGTCACCTCACCTATACGTTGGACATGAATTACACATAGCAAATAAGACTCTATACCTATTCCCTCAAGCTAAGGTTAGGCCAAACACTTACCTCAGCTCAAAGAATGCAAGTCAATCCTCAATCACGGCCTTTCCTCTTGAATACGACTCCGAAACGATAATATCTAGACATAATTGACTTAATAACATCAATAATTATTCAATAACTCAATCCCAAAGCCTAATTATATATTTCCCAGAATTCTTCCAAAAATACCAAAATTCGACCCCGGGCCCGCTTGGTCCAAACTCGAGGTTCAGACCAAAAATCCGATAACCCATTCCCCCACGAACCCGAATATACAATTTATTTTGAAATCCGACCCCAAAACGAGGTTGAATTCCCAAAATTTCCAAAAGCCCTAACTCTACCCAAAACCCCCAATTTCTACCTTTGATTTCATGTTTTTAGACCTAGAATCTAGTGATTGATGAAGGAAAATGAAAGAAATTAGAGTTAATAACACTTACCTATGAAGCTATTGTGGAATGGTCTCCTAAGAATCACCCAAGAAGAGTGGAGAAGAAGAAAATGATGACAGAATGTGAATACTCCGTAACTATTCTGTTTTTGAACCTTAAAAATCACTGGGCGAATTAGCTCTATGCGATCGCAGAAAGGGAGTTGCGATCACGTAGGGTCCCTAGGCTTGGCTATGCGATCACGTACATATTGGTGCGACCGCAGAAGGAAAACCTCAGCCCCCTTTCCAGCTCTCCTATACTCTATGCGATCGCGGAAGTGCCTATGCGATGGCATAGAATCACAGAACCCCCCCCCCCTCACAGTACACTACGCGATCGCAGGGCAACCTATGCGATCGCATAGTGTAAAAATCTCAGACACCAGAAACAACATATTCACACCAGATTTTTCCAACTCTTTTGCACTCCGACACCTACCCGGAACTCACACGAGCCCTCAGAGCTCAAAACCAAATATACACACGACTTCAAAATTATCCTATGAACTTATTCGAGTAATTAAACCACTAAAATAACATAAAAAATAATGAATTAAACTAAAAAATCCATAGAATTTGTTCAAACTTCATAAACTATCAAATTTTCCAATTTTGATCCGAAACATGTCAAACCAAGTCCGTTTCTTTCCAAATTTTACAGATAACTCACATAACACATATTGAACATGTTCCGGGCTTCGGGACCATAATACGGGCTCGGTAACACAGATTTCACATCAAAGTTCTGTTTCAAAAGTCTTTATTATTTCCAGAAAATAATTTCTTTAAAAATTCATTTCTCGGACTTGGGACATCAGAATTCGATTCCAGGCATACGCCCAGGTCCCATATTATTTCCTACAGACCCTCCGGAATCGTCAAATCATGGGTCCAGATCCATTTACCAAAAATATTGACCAAAGTCAACTTTATTCAATTAATTATCTAAAATTCAACTGTGTAACACATTTCCACATAAAGGCTTCCCGGCTACGCGCCCGAGCTGCGCACGCACATCAAGGTGAGATTAACGGAGGCTTTCAGGGCCTCGGAACACAGTTTTTGCTAAATTTACACAAGATGACCTTTTGGGTCATCACAATCTCCACCTCTAAAACAACCGTTCGTCCTCGAATGGACATAGAAAGGTACCTGAATCGAGGAAAAGGTGGGGATATCGGCTCCGCATATCGGACTCGGACTCCCAAGTAGCTGCCTCAACAGGCTGACCTCTCCACTGAACATGAACCGAAAGATAACTCTTCAATCTCAACTGTCGCACCTGCCGGTCTAATATGGCTAACGACTCCTCCTCATAAGACAAATCCTTGTTCAATTGGACACCACTGAAGTCAAGTACATGAGATGGATCCGCAATATACCTCCGGAGCATAGATACGTGAAATACCGGATGCACGGCTGACAAACTAGGTGGCAAGGCAAGTCTGTAGGCCACCTCTCCTACCTTATCCAGAATCTCAAATGGACCAATGTACCTAAGGCTAAACTTGCCCTTCTTTTCGAATCTCATCACGCCCTTCATGGACGACACCCGAAGAAATACCCGGTCGCCTATCATAAATGCCAAATCTCGAACTCTGCGATTCGCGTAACTCTTCTGCCTGGACTGACTTGTACGAAGTCTATCCTGAATGATCTTCACCTTGTCCAAGGCATCCTGAACTAACTCAGAACCCAACAATCTAGCCTCTTCCGACTCAAACCATCCGACTGGAGACCGACACCGTCTACCATACAACGCCTCATACAGATCCATTTGAATGCTCGACTGATAGCTGTTGTTGTAGAAAAACTCAGCTAAAGGCAAGAACTGGTCCCATGGACCACCAAAGTCATAACACAAGATCACAACATATCCTCCAAAATCTGAATAGTACGCTCGGACTGCCCGTCCGTCTGAGGATGAAATGTTGTGCTCAAATCAATTTGTGTGCCCAACTCTCGCTGAAATACTCTCCAGAAATGCGAGGTAAACTGAGTACCTCGGTCTGATATAACGGATATGGGTACACCATGCAGTTTAACAATCTCTCTCATATAGATCCTTGCCAACTTCTCTGCTGAATACGAAACTGATACTGCGATGAAGTGCGCTGACTTGGTCAGCCTATCCACAACGACCCATACTGCATCAAACATCCTTTGAGTCCGTGGGAGTCTAACTACAAAGTCCATGGTGATACGCTCTCACTTCCACTTAGGAAGCTGAATCTGCTGCATCAAACCACCGGGTCTCTGGTGCTCGTACTTAACCTGCTGACAGTTCAAGCACCGAGCTACATAAGCTACAATATCCTTCTTCATCCTCCGCCATAAATAATGCTGCCGCAAGTCCTAATACATCTTTGCGACGCCCGGATAAATAGAATACCGGGAACTACGGGCCTCCTGAAGTATCAACTCACAAATACCATCCACATCAGGCACACAAATCCGACCCTGCATCCTCAAAAATCCCTCATCATCAACCGTAACCTGCTTGGCATCTCCGTGCCTGACTCTATCTCTAAAAATACATAAATGACGATCATCATACTGCCTGGCCCGAATACGGTCATACAATGAAGAACGGGCTACAGTATGGGCCAAAACACTGCCAGTCTCAGAAACCTCCAATCTCACAAATCGGTTGGCTAAAGCCTGAACATCCAAAGCAAGAGGTCGCTCTCCGACTGATAAATAGGCAAGACTACCCATACTGGCTGACTTTCGACTCAAAGCATCCGCCACCACATTGGCCTTCCCCGGATGATAAAGAATGGTAATATCATAATCCTTCAGCAACTCTAACCACCTACTATGTGTCATGTTCAACTCCTTCTGTTTGAACAGATACTGTAAGCTCTTATGATCTGTGAACACCTCACATGGCACACCATACAAATAATGCCTCCAAATCTTCAATGCATGCACAATAGCTGCTAACTCCAAGTCATGAACTGGATAGATCTTCTCATGAACCTTCAACTGACGATAAGCATAGGTTATAACCTTGCCATCCCGCATTACCATTGAACCAAGCCCAACCCGTGAAGCATCACAATACACGGTATGCGGTCCTGAACCTGTGGGCAGAACTAACACTGGTGTCGTGGTCAAGGCTATCTTGAGCTTCTGAAAGCTCGCCTCACACTCATCCGACCACCTGAACTGAGCACTCTTCTGAGTCAACCTGGTTATCGGGGCTGCAATGGATGCAAATCCCTCCACAAATCGGCGATAATAACCCGCTAAGACCAAGAAACTCCGGATCTCTGTAGCTGAGGTGGGTCTAGGACAATCTCTGACTGCTGAAATCTTCTTGGGATCCACCTGAACACCCTCTGACGATACCACATGGCTTAGAAATGCAATTGAACTCAACCAGAACTCGCACTTGGAAATTTTTGCATACAACTAACTATCCCTCAAAGTCTGGAGGACGACCCGAAGGTGCTGCTCATGCTCCTCACGGCTACGGGAGTAAATCAAAATATCATCAATGAAAACAATCACAAATGAGTTCAAATAAGGCCTGAACACTCGGTGCATCAACTCCATAAAAGCAGCGGGGGCATTTTTCAGCCCAAATGACATCACCAAGAACTCATAATGCCCA